>DWQW01008393.1:0-14002 GCA_018249695.1 Heliconius erato demophoon
ATTCGAGGTCCGAAAACCGGTATGTTATACTTGTATTGCATGCACACGATGTGGACACAAACGCTTGCACTGACTGACTGAAGTCTCGAGGAGCGATCCGCCCCTTCATTGACAAGATACAAAAAAACAACCATTTCCACTGCGCGGGCGCCGCGACCGACGCGCCTCCCTCCAGCGCGCACCTCCTACCCGCCACCGGCACCGCCGCTGTGGGCGGGCGACAGGGACGGAGATATGATGCTAAGTCGACCGTTTTCTGTTTATCTTGTCCCTCATCTCGGAATCGTATTTACTTGTTATACATAGACATCGACTTAGTCGCCATAGCTGATCGCATCGGTAAATGTGCATCCTGTGGGTCCATGGTGGATGCCGCTATAACGTTACTGAAATTTATACAGTACATATTTCCATTTCATTATATTCTCGTCTTAATAAGCTTTATAAAATATAACTTAATATTTATATTAATATTTAGCATTATTAAAAACTTACATTTCTCTTTTGACCTATTAAAAAAAAAAGACAAAAATTCGGCGCCACCCTTGCATGTAAGTTTTTATGTCGTCTCGTCGCGCGGTCGCCCGCTAGTTACTAAAAATATCCTTGACGCAATCAAACCAAGGATCCCACGGGCGGACCCACTGCGATCATGCCTTTACAGGAATAATATAAATATTTAATATTCATATTTGTCTAGCGCTCGACAGATTGCTCTGGCGGGAGTCTGGACAGTATCAAGTGGAAGGCGGTACATTGTAACGTCTATGGATTATGTTAATGTATTACTATGAAGAGTACCTACACTTTTTGTGTGGGTTTTTTCGTTTTTTATGGGCTTAATTTTTTCGTTATAGCACGTATTTTTTTTATTTGCGGAGTGAGTAGAGATTCTAGTGGTGAGACACTCTATTTTCTACATTTCATTATGGTATTTACACGTACATTTAAGTACCCTAGCGTTTGGCGCCCCGTTCTCTCTGACTACTCCGCCAGGGATAAAGCGGGAAGTTAAGTTAAGTTATCATAAACATCATTATTCTTAAACATCACGAATCATTCAAAGTCTTGTTAGATTAGAGTATATGATTTATTGTTGTCGATATAAAACAATAATATTGTACGAGAGTAATTTGAACGATAATAATTAAAGATACCTACTTGAGTATTCTCCTACCTTTTACATTTATATTTGACAGATATTTATAGTCATTCCTACGTAATTGAAGTTTTTTCAAAAGAATTAATTTTAATTTCTTTAAGTTTTAAGTACCGCGCATGGACTTATCTACGAATAGTTAAAACGAAAAATATGGCTAATTTTATATTTGTAAAAATTCAGAATTAGACCTCCTAAGCTAAGGTATACAACCTACCTATACAAATTTTTATATATATATTTTATTATATGTAGTACCAAATTTTTTTAAATTTAAGCTTTAAACACAGCAAGGTAGGCAGAGGGAACTTAGTGTCAAGACACATATTATACTAAGTGTCAAGACACATATTATACTATCTCAAAACCTATGTTTATAAAGAACTATAATATCATTTAATTTTCTCCCAAGTTCAAGTTCTCGACTATTTATAAATAGGTTTGTATAGTTTTTGTATATAATTAAGTTGTTTTTGTTCAAGTTGAAGGGTTATTTAACTTTTGGTGTATTTTGGGAATAATTACCAACCGCGGCAGTGACGAGCCCGATGAGGTATTAATAGGATCATTATTCAATACATATTTTTAATTTCGGTTAGTCAGGGATTTTGGAAAGACATTTGTTTTGAAAAGTTAAAACGTTTATGTTTTTATTTTCACACAGTATCCCGTACTTAGCACCGTAGGCAGAGGCAACCTGGGAACCTAGTGTTAAAACCCATTAACATACTTTCGTTCCCCACTTCCGCCAATTTTTGGACTTCGTATTACGTTTTGAGTGATGAACTTCAACGTCGTGCTTTGCATCGTCACCAAAGCGAAGAAATTAAAATATCAAATATATTATTCACTCAGATGGAAATCAAACTCACAACCATGTCGTTTACAGTCGCATCCTTGTGCCCCTGTACCATACGTATCTTTACTCGTATAATTTAATCGTATATGAAATTGTAATTTTAGTATAGTATACTAAATATTTCAAATAAAATTAAAATAGGTACGTAAGTAAAATATATTAATTAAAGTAAATAAAGTACCGCGTTCCGACAAAAATATACCAACAAAAAATATGATAGGTCTTTGTAAAATATTTTTTTTAAATATCTTTGCAAAACATTCTAGCTTTGGGATATAATAAGTTCCAACAATGTTCTTTCTTAAGTAACTGAAAAATATACGCCGCCGCAGTGAGACAGGTTTGGTCATGCTTTCAAGTCCTTCTCAGGGAAAAAAAAAATATTTAGAATATTATATTTCTGATCTAGTAAAGTACGATTTGACTATGATTTAGTAGATACATATTTTGTGACATGGTACATATTGTGATAAAACTATTACCGAGATCCGAAGATATAGGTAGATAATCGGTACTAATACACGAAAACAAAGAAAAGACATGTCTTGAATGCCTGCTACGTTTTGTTTATTTTGATTAATAAATTACATCAATAAAAGAAACGTATAGACGCCGTCGTGGTGCAGGGGCACAAGTTTGTGCTTACCCTGGTTTGTTCAGCTTCACGTTGTACTGGGCTGTAGGCTGTACAGCTGAAAAAAGAAAAAATTCTCACACAGAGTTTAAATTTTTCCGCACTATTCAAAAGTTACAATTATTTCCAATTCGATTAATGCCGTATCCTAGTCCTATCAATTAACATAATAATTTAATTCAAATTGTAATAAAAAGTTATAACCATATAAATATTTGTTAAAAGTTTTCGCAAATTGAATTAAGATATTTAAGTAAGTAGATTTTTATGACATGCGCATGAGTCATATTTTCGACATCTGCCAAACACTCGGGGGGAATCTCTTAAAGTATTTTGCTTCATTCATAAAATGAAATGCTCTTACCGTTATCTAAAAGTAAAGTTTCTCACGTTTTAAGTTTTATCCCGATAATATTGGTGAATGAACAGATGGCGATGTATTAAAGTAGGTGTTGTTTCTTACTAATGATAATGAGGCGATTGTCACTTTTTCACTGAAAATATTTAAAGCCCACATCACTACTTTAATATTTTAAATTATTTGTTTTATTCAAACACTATATAAAAAAAATATTTGCGTGTTGAACAGGAATACACAATATAATAATCTTTATATAATTTTTTTAAAATTATAAAACTAGTAACAAATGCGATTTAAATACAATTATGCACTTCTCATTGATATATTTAAAAGAACGTAATAAAAACTTCTATTTTAATTGATATTGCTTAACATACGGAAGGAGTATGTCATCAATTCAACTGTATTTTTTATGTATTATATATAGATAATTGATTTTGATGATTATTTGAAAGCTGGTGCTTCCCGTGTGGTCTCATTTGGTCCATTTCTGTCAACGTTATGTATAAGAAAATCATATAAGTTAAAAAGCTTAAATTTTCATGAAGGAGGTGTGCGACAAATGGACGAATTACTCAATATAACGCCAACCGTTTTCGATGATTCTTTTTTTTTATTGGAAAGGATACACTTCAAGGGTAGTTTGATGAGAGTTTGGTTAGGTTCAGATTTATGGGATCCGGTGGAAGTCGGTTTTTTTTGTGTTAAAATTTTGTAATTATTCAGTTAAAACGGTTAAAATGTAATAAATGATTTTATGAAAACAATGATAATCATCAATACAGAATCACATATCGTCGGCATCAGTGCACCTGCAAAAGTATGTAATTTACAGTAAACAGTAAAAATACAATAAAACTGCCTCGAAAACAACGCCAGTACTTTAAATAGGTCAGCTTCATCCGCTGTATGCCGCACACAGCAGGGTAGGCAGAGGACACCTAGTGTTAAGACACTCCGTTCCCCACTTTCTGCCGCATTCTGGAGGCATGCGTGATAAGTGGAAGAACTCAACGCCGCGCTTTGCTTCCACACCAGAGCGAAGAAATGGAATGGGATGCTATAATTAAGTCTATAACTAGCCACTTCAATACTAATATATATTATATTCCAAATCAATAGTTAATATATAAAAATTATTGAGTTGGTACATAATTTATATTAGATTCACGATGAATCTCGCACATAGCAGGGTAGGCCGAGGGAACCTGGAAATCTATTGAAGTGGAAACTTGAGTGTTGAGTATGTAAATACAATATATTCTTTTCTATACTTTTTTGAAAGTATAAAATTTTTGTTCATTTTTGGATTGGATTATATAAATCCTATTAAAATTTGCAATTTTTTTATATAATTTCTTAATTCATTGTATCAACAAAATAGGTATTAAGATGTTTTTTTTTTCTAAATACAAATAAACATCCATATCAAAATTGTACCTCCATTTTTTTATAACAGCAGATTAGCCAGTATCAATGACTGTAATCCTTCTAATGTACTAACAGATAAGACATCATCCCCTCGTTGGAAGTGGTACAGATGTTTTTAACGGAGATTAACGTGTGGTAAGTTTATTTTGTTAAGAGTTTTACGACACCACCGTTTATTTTCAAACTTTAGCAGTTCCCTGTGGTAAGTGACACCTGCTTGAGATAGCTTGCTTAAGGGTGTTTCAGTAAGGAACGGTATCTATCGGTCTGTTTGTCTCACCTTCAAGTAATTACAAATAATAGATATTTGTGTAGATTAAACATTTTTTTTTGGTTACTTTACTATTTTTTTGAAAGATACATTTAAGATGATATTCGTTCTAATCGGATTATTGATTATATTAAAAAAACTGTTTCGATTATATAAGGTAAAATTTATACTTATTTAATGTCATTTAAATTGTCTTAATTTTCAACAGAATATTTAAAAACTAAGAAAAAAAGCGCAGAAAGGAAAATATAAATGTAAATTTCCTCGAGTGGGGATCGAACCCTCATCCTGTCGATTTTACAGTCACACTTTTTGCCCGTGCGCCACGACTGGCTTAACATAATATTTAATTCTTCATAATCCTTAAACATATTTTTTATATTATTTCATAATATTTGGGTATTATTGTAGTCAATTTACAAATTCCCGCAATATTTCTAGGAAAGTAATACGCTATACTTAGCCATAGTTACAGTACTCCAAAGAAATGCGGAAAGCACTCATTCCCACGCAAACCAACCCCACATCTGCGTGCAGCATGCCAAAAATAGTGACCGTGATGACCATACCATTGTTTCATAATAAAAACGGAGATTAGGTTCTAAACGGCAATATCGTAATAAATAATAAAAGCGTCTTGGAAACGTTCAGCACCATAAAACATCTGCGAGGCTGTGAGTTCGGCAGCTGCGGAGGAAAATACGTCACACGTGTGCCTCATCCATAGCCTAGGATCATTACCTGTTGTGCTGCTGATAACAACCCATTGTTTCTATTCTTCAATTAGATTTCATTAATGCGTCTGACCATCTGTTGAACTTCTATGAAAAGGAGTTGGCGAGTTTTTTAAAGGAATTATTTATTAATATTTAAAAATAAAATTTTAAGTTTAAGTTACAATGTCGGCGCGACAGATGGTGAAAATGGAATTATATTTTACTTGGTAAAGTGTTTTAATAATAGATATATTATAATAGTTTTATTCTATTATTATTCTATATAAGGTTTTTTTTAATATTCTTTAAAAATATGTACCCTCAGGTTATATACTTTTAGATTTTTTACGTAGGGAACGGAGTCTTAGCATTAGGTTCCCTCTCGTCCTACCGTACGTGTAAAGCTGATTTTTGAGTTTTTTATTCTATCTCTTAGGTCTCAACCTAAGAGTAATTTTTAGTACAATCAGTGCAAAATCGAAAGTTTCAGACAGACAATACCTATTTATTACATCTAACGATGCCGTCTAATTAAAATTAAATTAAGTAAACATTCAAAATATATTTTTATCAACTATAGCCTACTTCTAAAGTGCTAATTTCTTACACAAAAATATCTATTCAGTCGATTCTATTATATCATCTAATTGAATATTATATTTTTTCAAACACGAAATACCTAAACTATTACAAAAGTAAGTAAAAATTATATTACATTAAATTTTAATATAATTATTATTCTAAATTCGGGTCATGTCTATGGGTACGGGTTTCAGGGTACACCTCCAGCGAGTTGCGCACAGATGCGTCCCATGTGTGGTGTTCTCTCGACGCCGACGACGCTGGACTACGCGCACCATACTTCACGATTTGTGTAGATATTCCGATTTAAATGATTTCCTTTATTAGAATATATGTTGTTTATAAGTTTAGGCCAGTCGTGGCGCAGCGGCACGAAGTGTGACTGTAAAACCGACTGGTTGTGGGTTCGATCCCCACTCGAGGAGATGAAATATTTACTTAAATTTATATTTCCATTTCTTCGCTCTGGTGTCGAGGCTAAGTGCGGCGTTAAGTTCTGCCACTCAACACGCAATTCCTCCAGAATTCGGCGGAAAGTGGGGAACGGAGTGTCTTAACACTAGGTTCCCTCTGCCTACCCTGCTGTGTGCGGGATACAGCGTGAAGCTGATTTATTCATTTATAAGTTTAATATTAAATTTATATTAATTTCATATAAATACTTAACATAAAAATGTTTACTTGCGTGAAGAATGAGTTAAAGAATTGTTACACTGCAATTAGACAATAATATTTAAAAAAATATTAATTTAATTGACAATATATTTTTAAATAGATCTTTTATTTTATAATAAGAATTCCTTTTTCTCATATTTATTTGATTTATCCTAATTTAGACGGCGGTGTGTGCATCACAACCTCACCCAGCATTGTCCAGCGTTTCACACAAATTGTTTTGTTTCAGCAGATGCATGTAACGCTAGCAGTCCCTACCTACTCGGAATCATGCCAACTACCTAATTACATACCAGAGGCGATATAAACATGAAACTATTTAGATTACTGTAGGACTATACTATAATAATTATGAAGCCTAAAATAGTATAAGAATGTTTATGGTATTTTTGGAGTTTTTGTAGGTTTTTTGTTGGGTCATAGTAACAAGAACTCGAAAAGTCGAAAAATCTAAACTGTATAATCGAATAAAACACCTCATAATCTAAAACTTGACGCCAGTCAAGTACAGAGTGCGACTGTAAAATCGACTTGTTGTGGGTATCCCACTCTCGAGGAAATGAAATATTTATTTAAAAGTAATGTGTCGAGGCAAAACGCGGCTTTGAGTTCCGCCACTCAACACGCAGTGCCTCCAGAACTCGGCGGAAAGTGGGAAGCGGAGTGTATTAACACTAGGTTCCCTCTGCCTACATTGAGGTGAAGCTGATTTAAAATATGGCTAAAAATCTTGACTGTAGTGGAAAAAATTAAAAAGTATATTTCATAAAGTATCTTTTGTACGAGAAACTTTCCTCACGTTCCCGTACACTAACAGTAAAGTATGACTATTCATCATGTCAAAATATAGCTTTAATTGATTATTATGTTGATAGAAATAGTAGTTGATAGAAGTAGTAATTTAAATTTAGATATTATTTTATATAGGTACATTTAGTTTGTCTATAATTAACTATAAACAACACTTAAAATTTGGATATTTTAAATTTAAATGATTGATTTCAATTATATATGTTGATTGACGGAACTCAATGTCACCCATTGCCTTGCTACCAGAGCAAAGAAATAAAAATACAATATATTCTATTTCTTCGAATAGGATTCGAACTCACGACCCGTCGCGTGTAACGTCGCACGCTTTTATCCCTGTGCCACGATTTTATTTATCTAATTTATATTCTCCACTGGAAGCAAAGTTTAATAGCGAAGCATTTGTCGCACAACAACAGTGTAGGTACCCACACCAGGGAACGATTTGCTAAATCTGGATAATGCCAATATGACTGTGTCTGTTTCCTGAATGCATCTCTTTCATGTGCCACCGATGGAAAACTAAAATGTAATTAGGTAACCACGCTGCGAATGTCTTTGTAGTTGTATAGATACTTATATAGTTATGATGTTTTTCTAATTTTAATATGAAGCTTCACGCTGTATCCCGCACATTCCAGGATAGGCAGAAGGAACCCAGTGTTAGGACGTGATGAATGCTAATCGAATACCACTCAAGTGCATTAGCTAAATCACGGCCTACGCTAAGATATAATGTTTAAAATATCAAAATATTTTGTAAATTACAAATATTATCCGACTTAAGTAAAAACCTAAAAATATCTAATGAAAAATATTTAAATATAGTCAATTCTGGTAATAACTAATAAGAATATATATTTTTGTACTTTTACACGATTCAAGTACATTTCTAATATGTTGTCATTGATATAGTCTTATGAAATTTTCAGAAGTTCTTCTTCACTAATTATTTATTTTCCTTGCAGCCCATGAAACTTTTTTAATAAGCTTAGCTTTTTAAAAATTAAGTTTATTTTACATGTTACTTATAATATTTCTAAACTAATAGGCCCATTATCGAGTTATATTGGAGAAAAAAATCGCTATTGTACACTCAACAGTCGGACTATATAAGATAAAAATAAAAATAAATAAATCAGCTTCACGCTGTATCCCGCACACAGCAGGATAGGCAGAGGGAACCTAGTGTTAAGACACTCCGTTTCCCACTTTCTGCCGGATTCTGGAGGCATTGCGTATTGAGGGGCAGAACTCAACGCAGCGCTTAACCTAGCGAAGAATTGTAAATATAAATTTAAGTAAATATTTCATCTCCTCGAGTGGGGATCGAACCCACAACCAGACGGTTTTACACTTCGTGCCGCTGCGCCACGACTGGCCTCTATATAAAATATTTAAAGGATTTGCTAAATTATTAAATGTAGGTCGAACACAGATACAGTTGGATTGAAAATATCCTATTTAAAGTTGATTAAAAATTAATATTTTAAGTCCAATTAAGTATATCGTTAAATTCTGAGTGGAGTGAGTGAGACTAATACATGAACAGAATGCACGCATTATCCCGCATATAACAGAGTAGGCAAAAATAACCTAATGTCAAGTAAGGAAGACACTTTGTCTCCAAATTTCCCCCGAATTTCCGAGACATTACATGTTGTTGTGTTACGCTTACTAAAAAATATAAATTTGTGGTTTAAAACAGTGAATTTTGTATGTAAAAACATGAGTTTGAAGTGTAAAATTGTGAATTTGACGAGTAAAAATATGAATTTAGATTGAGAAACATATCTATGTACCTATACAGCATCAACTAAAAATATTTTAGATTCTAGATTTGGTAACGGGAATTATGAGTTTCTCGGTCCCCTCTGCCTACCCTGCTATGTGAGGGATACAACGTGAAAAAAATATTAATTTAGGCTATTTAGGTATCTGAATCGGAGTAACTGATGAATGTTGTAACACGAAATACAGATAGGTACCTACCGTATAATTTTCAGACAGTGAGGCTGGTAATCTGCACTTGTCTTGGACTATGTATCTGGAGATACTTTTGGGTAGTGAAAAACTGAGGTGGGAACCAAACTGTTCTTAGGTACACTGACCACCCACTCCTCCTCATCGCAATTATATTATAAACAACTTTTAGAATAAATAAATTATATTCACATTGGATAGTCCATTTATAGAGGGAGGCTATATAGGCTATAATATATCACGTTAATCATTCCAATATAACCACTAACAGTTACCTTCCTTATAGAATGTAGGTATCATGTATCACACACCACTAGTATATAGTAGATATTTCCACTTGGTCACGGGTGCAGAGCCGAGTGTAAAAGCTAGTTAGTAATAAACATAAAGATCCTTAACAATTCGATCATTTTGTATATTTATATCAGAGAAGAAGTAAGTATCGCCTTATTGACCTTATTTCTTTCAACAATTTATAATTTCAAATGATCACGAAAATAAATGTATTTGCTTTGGAGGCAAGGAGCGTTGATACGTTTAGTAGCAGCTTCCGCTCAGATTTCGCATGATAATAAAATATTATTATACTGCGTTACGCGGCGACGCGACGGATCCAAAATATTAGTAACTATATAGTACCTAATATTTAATATTCAAATGTCCTTAATAAATGCTTAATTTTTACATTAAATTTAAGTATTTTTCCAGTGGAATCAAGTTAACAAAGAAAACGTGATGACTGAAATGTTGCAACTGCGCTACAAAGGTGTCAAACTTTACTTTGAGTACAAAATGATTGACTTATTAGAATTATGTTCATTTTTAATTAGAGAAGAACATTATATCTCCTCATTATTTAGAGATATTTTCTAGGCGGGTATATAAATGGCTTCGCTCGGCTCTTTTAATTTTCCAGGGATTTTTTTTGTTAGTAAAATTTCTGGGATCGGCACCAGACTATTCTGAAGTGGGCACGGCCTAACCCCCCTCTTCCTACTCGCATGATCTTGCCTCAGTGGGATGCCGTCTGACTGTAATCTCAAGATGCGTGGATTCGATCCCTACTCGATTGGAGATGGATCGAGGATTGTCCCGCTCTCATAAAACAACTCGTGTACATAAAATGACTCGTGAATGTCGTCTAGCTCCACCATTTAATATGCAATTCGAGAGCTAACTCCCTTTCAAGAAAAAGTGTGAAGCTGAAGTAGAAAAATTGATACTCCTTTTAAAGTTACTCAAATTATTACGAAATGACGAACAGTAGGTATATATAGTCGAGACTAAGCACGGCGTTGAGTTTTGCCACTCAACACGCAATGCCTCCAAAAGTGTGGGGATTGCGTGTTGAGTGCGAGTGGGGAACGGAGTGTCTTAACACTAGGTTCCCTCTGCCTACCCTGCTATGTGCGGGATACAGCGTGTAGCTGATTTCGCAGGACTGAAAGACTGAAATAAGGCAGTACGTCTCTCTTTAGATTATCTTTAGATACGAACATTGTATATTTGTAATGTATTTAGCGGTTATCTTTACAAATTTTCCTAACATTACTCGAACCAACCGATGATCTCATATGTCATTTGACATCGAGGATTGGTTACTGTCACGGTAGACTTATGAAATATATTATTTTCAGCGGGTCGCTAGGTACTAACGTAGCCTAGCGACTCGCATGCATTACTTTCGTTTTCTAATAAAAATATATTTTTTATAACAATATCTATCTATATAGAACTTTGAGTTAATTCGACAAAACAGTTATTTATAGAAATTTTATCGAACATGCTCTAAAACGGTATATTTTTTTTATTTACAAACCAATTGAAATAAAACTAACACTATAAATTAGGGAAATATAATACGCAAAGCTTGGTTGAATACAATAGAACCTAGAAACCTCCAATTAAATCGGCTAAGCCCTAACCTAAGATCAGCATGAACAAACGCACAGAAAAATAATAAAGAATTTATAAAAAAAAAATGTTTTTGATTCTATTTTGTTTTTAAATGATACTATTACATTTTCTTCTTATGTATATATATCTTCCATGTACAGACAACGAATCGTTACAATTTTATTACAAGTACCTATAGATATAGATAACGAATTTCAGGAGCGTCTGGCTGCTGGCGGTATGACGTAACCCGTCATGTAGTGGATGCGGATTTCTCAGCAGCCCAAGCGACCGACCATATAAAACACTCTTTGTGATGAGATCGAATTTCGTATTGCAAGAATTATTAGATGGAACCACTTAGTTAAAAAAATAAAAGAAATTGTGATTACCTACTGAATATTATTAAGTAGGTAATCACAATTTCCAGTTGAGGCCAGTCGTAGCGCAGCGGCACAAAGTGTGACTGTAAAACCGACTGGTTGTGGGTTCGATCCCCACTCGAGGAGATGAAATATTTACTTAAATTTATATTTCCATTTCTTCGCGCTGGAGTCGAGGACAATCGCGGCGTAGAGTTCTGCCACTCCACACGCAATGCCTCCAGAATTTGGCAGAAAGAGGGGAACGGAGTGTTTTAACACTAGGTTCCCTCTGTCTATTCTGTAGTGTGCGGGATACGGCGTGAAGCTGATTATTATTAAGTATTTTTAATAAGTTTTAAGTAGGTACTTTTCAGAAAGTTTTTTCCATAAAAGCAATGACAAAAAATTTGCCGTTGCAAAGCTTTAGGCTAAGGTTTTGCTTAAATTATGCGGCGCAAAGTACCCAAAGCTTTTCCTCGAGCTAATTTAAACAAAAGCTGAAAAAAAATAGTTAAGTGCAGTTTGTACTCGCCTACCGAGGCTTCCTTACCGATTTTAGGATTGTGGGTTAACAGGCAATACAACTTATAGAAGTTGACAAACTGAAGTTTGCGTGCACAAATTAAATTTTATATTTTTTTTTATATGAAATATCTATAAATGTTTTTAACTTATCAGTTTTTTCCTTTATTTGTATTCTAAATTACATAGCTAGTAGTTCCACAGGAAATAAGTAGGTACCCTATAGGTTTTGATTACGCGTCAAATATACTAAATGCAACAAAATCAATGCGTAAATATGTGCTCGTATCTTTTGATTTTGTTAACTAACAACCTTGATGTTGTTTTTCTGTTGTTGTTTTTTTCTGTGGTTCAAGGGGCCTAAATAATTGATATTATTATCAGCTTGATGTATCCATCCGATCTCAAGATAAAAGGAATTTTGAATGTCGGAAAGACAGACAACAAAATGATGCTGTAAGGGTTCCGATTGTACCTTTGAAGTGCAGAATCCTAAAAATAGTCCACTTAATGTCTATATATTTTAAGTACAAATAGTTAATTATTTTCATCCTATCACATAAAAATCCATAAGTACTAAATACCAAAACTATAAAAATAAGAAATATTTCACTCGACAAAATTGAACGGCCGACCACCGGTGTAGTTAGCAGATTTAAATTAAGTCAACTAATATTGCTTTCATCATTATAATATATAAACAATATATTCCATCAAAAGTGTAAATGCATTTGGAAATACATGGAGTATTTTGTTTACCTCTGACAGTGTGTTTATATTTAGACGCTTTTACGGGCCGGCGATGAATTATTAGCTGTCCGCTAAATGACAGCTTGTCTCCGGCAATGAAATAAAATTATATTTAATTTCGAAGCTGTAAATTTAATTGAATTATATTTTGTTAGTATTGAATATGCCTAGAAAGCGTGCTTCGCTTTCTAGGCAGTTTTTATGGTTTATTCCAGGGTTTGAGAGAAATGTTTTTTTTTTATTATTTACTTAACAATTTTGAGAAATATACTTACATCAGTTTATTCTTATAAAATAATGTATACTTTAGCACTCTGAAAATTTAACTGGCTTGCCGGCTAAATCATCAACCATCTGCAGTTTAAGTATATATTCTTCTATTATAAATATTGTGGTATATTGTTTTCTATCATCATTGGAAACTTTGATTAAAGCTTAAAGAAATGGACAAGTAATACAAACTTCTAATTATAAATTATATTTTTATGATGTCTCGTTTGTGACTATCCCACTTGTGTACCTAAAACATTGAAAAGTCCCTCTTCCCCGAGATAAAATCCGGCAACGCTGCTTTACCTTTGACATTAAACGCCGTTTTGACGGCTGCAACAACACATCAATATCAACAAAAAAACCTCGCAATATCGTCCCACTTTTGTAATTTTGACAATACTGCAAAAGTTTTATTCAGTTTAATATTAGAAAATAATGTCGACCATAATCAGAACTTTATCTTTATCAAAATAAATAGTTTCATATTCTAGACTGTCCCAATATATGCAGCTTACTAGAATTGTTTAAATCAAGACATTTAATTCGAAAGATTTGATGAATTTAAAAATATCAATCTGGACAAAACATATTGGCCTAAGATCCCATCGTTTAAAACTGTAGGGATCAGATTTTCTAATGAAACTTATATTTAAGAATGATACATGATAGTAGAATAGATTACACTAGGGTTGCCCAAAAAAATCCTGCCGCAATC
>DWQW01008394.1:0-14002 GCA_018249695.1 Heliconius erato demophoon
TTTTGGGATAGTTTTAGTGTTCATTGTGACGCCCCCCTTCCCCCCCCCCCCCCCTCCCCCTCCCTCTCTCCCCTACCCTGAACTCCACTCGATCCACGTCGATATGTCGCCGTATTTAATTATCTTCATACGGTATTTGTGTATTAACGCCACCGCAGCCACTGGTTTCTCGGTTTTGAAGTGCAAGTTACGTTAGGGACACACAAATGAATGTACACTTAAAACCGCCAGATCTGTAGGTGATGAGGCGGCGTTCATACATAAATACCTTTCGTAATATAGTTTAGGGTAATGGTACATTTATTAAAGATGTTTCTGTATTTGTAACGTATTAGTGTTCATTTAAGGTGAGTTTTAGCCGAACATTGACATAGTGTTGATTGTTATTACACGTTGTTCTGTTTAGGTTTATTAGAGAGAGTAGACGGCGTCGCTGCTGCTGGTCAGTAGTCGTGTCCCGGGGTGGAGCTTTGTCATATATATTCGTTTAATACATTATAAATATTCAAGTTATATTAAAATTCTGCCATATTTCGATGGCATGTTTCATATTATCTGGTCGTCTATATAGATGCAAACGGCAACGACGTCTTGTCAGTAATAAAAAATTAAAGAGTGCCAGTTGCGTCAATTTTTCGTCAGATCGTTCTAATTAGTTTTAGTTTTTCGCATTCTTCAAGCTTGCTTACACTTCGATCGTGCTTCATTGAACAGAAACACGTTATAGAAACAAAATTCACATTTTATTTATCACCTTATAGTTATACAGACATAAGTCTAGATTAAAATTTAGTCTCGCGTAGAGTAGTGTCAGTAGACCACACGACACAGCTTGACACGACACGACATTAGAGCTCGCTTGAACACTGTAGAGATTATAGGTGAATTCGTTATATTATTAATAACGTAATGATAAATTTAGGCTTTAAGTTATATGTAAGTCATGGTCGCCCGCTGCACGCGCCGCTGGTAGATATGTCCATTATTGGCAAAACTATTAATTTTAGTCCGTTGGCAAAACTGGCTTTTCTTAAAATTTCGACTACAAAGTCGTTTCTACAGGTGCTACTAAAAACCAGGCACTTGAAGATATATTTTAAGTACCTAAGTGTTATCTTAACCAACCAACGTGTATCCAGAAATCCGAAAATTTAATAAACGAATATTGACTATTTACTTATAACGACGTGTGTGTACATATATATGTGTATCAAAAAGATATATTTTGCGAGCTTAAGTCAAAAAGATAATAATTTCGCATATTATTATTAAACATATGTATTATACACACTGTTGTTTAACTTGAAGCTACAACGTACATAATATATACTGTATTTATAGAATATATTAAGAAAATTAAAAAAAATTAAAAGAAATCGTTTATACAGGTGTTACAAAATAATACAACGTGTCTATTTAGAGCTAGGCCTGGAACAAGGTCTAGGTCTACATGGCCCGCACATAGAATCTAATGAAACTAAATGTGTACTTCGAAAATATAACAAAGTTTATATTTATAAAGATTGTTCGTGTATTGAAAGTTATATGGTACTTATACATCGACGTAATGTTAGAAATAAGATTATATATTGGATACTAGTGCGAGTGAGTGAAACAAATTGTGATATTAATAATGGTTATTTATTAAAGATATAAAAGCGAACAAACAAACATACAGTATATATAAATACGTTCATATATTTGTATACGGATAGACGTTGGTCGATCGGCGTGTGCAGCGTCGCGAGGCGAGTCATGGCGTAAATACTACCTTGCATGTTTATCTGAACACCCTGTATCAGTCGTCATATAGATCCATTTTAAATAAAATACGCGTTGTAAAAAGTAATTCTAATATAAATATAAAATATAACATCTATATTATATAGGTTTTTTTATCGTAAATCATCTCAGTAACAACAAATTACGAATACCAATAATTACTATCAAAAACCGAAAATAAGTATTTTTGTATATGAATACAAACATTGATAAAAATGTAAGGTAGTCCATAAGAGAACTTAAGCAATATATGTATGTACAAGTAAAGCGCCAGCAATAACCGGCAAGCGTCATATCAGTCGCGGAGAGCGGAGAGCGGAGACACATACTTTATTTAATAACACATTACATAAGATTTACGAATTGTTTACGGAGTGGTCTAATTTAATTGAATAAAACCAGTGTTTTTATAAGTGTTGTTTTATTTTAAATTTTGTCTTAAAATGTACCTATTTTATTTACTTATTTTTTTTATGGAGCTCAATTGTGCACAGAGCCCCTGTGACAGCGGCTATGGTTGTGGATTCAATCCATACTGGTGAGAATGAATTATTTATATTCCTCCGATATGGTAAATTGACGCGTGGTGTTAAGCATCTGTATCCCGCATACAACAGAGTAGGGGACCTAGTGTTAAGACACTACGTTTATCACTTTACGCTACGCTGAACTTTTAGATATTTGTTAAGAATTGTTATAAAAATTATGCATTTGAATCAAAATATATTTGAAAACAAGAACTTTACTAGAATAGATTAATTTGTATAAAAATGAGAATAAAAGTAGCTTGATTATCATTCACATGTTCAATCAAAACAACATCAAATATGTTTTTATAATGTAAACTAATCAAAAATAAACAAAAGAAGAAAAATAAAATAAAACACTCATAGACAATTAGAATTGGTTTATTCAATCAACTGGTAAATATTACTAGACTACAACACTGTATTCCGTAGGCGATACATCGATATATAGACATCAATACATTCAATATATTATCAGTAAAACACTAACAATGATAAGAACACAGGAGAGGGGGATATTGTGCACTTTAACTGAATCTATATTTAAAATAAAATAATCCTTACATCTAACTTAAAATTACAAAAAAATAAATCAGACAATCAATGGACGGAGGGGTCGCCGAACTAAAGTACATAAGAAGTGTGCAGTTCACTCTTCTTATAAAAAATAGTCAATTTGTTATTGTCATATACTAAAAGTAAAAGTAAAAAGTATATATTTTATACAATATACGCCAGAAATATAATTGTTATACAATATAAAACATTAAATAAACTGCACACCACTTAAGTCAATAAAAATTGACTTGAGATTCAAGTTTTTAGTAAATGCATCTATTCCTTTCTTTTTGTCCACAGTCTCAGTACCAGCATTGGACCCATCTTGCTATGAAAGCTAGGGACTAAAACAAAGTTGGGACATAAAGGTTCCTACAACATTTATATTTAAACATATGTATATATGTTTCTTAGACACTTACATTATATACTTTAGAAGTAACATAGACCTTTCCTAGTATAGAGAGTAAAAATAAAGTATCTATTAAAAAAGTAAAATAAAAAACAGGACGGAAGGGTTGCATAATATAAAAATAATTAGGCATATGAAACTTTGTGCTCATAGGCAGCATCCTCGTTCCAGATCTCTGTCTCTACAAATGTAGAGTGCCGGAGCTTGCACCAGCGAGCTCCGAAACGCAAAATTAATATAATAACCATGAGGACAAATAAAGAAAGAATGGCTACGGCGGGAAATATCATTAGGAAAGCCATTTTAAATGTCACTTTCCCTCTTATGTAGTTCAAGATACTCCTGGGAAGAGGTCAGTGGCTGACGAGATACAGATGAGGGGATTTCGGAGTGGTGGTGGACTTCCTGGTACTCTTCACTGATGTAAGGGATGTATTGGTGCTGGAACTGGCTTTCGAGCTCAGCAAAGTCAAGGGGAGGCTGCTTGTGAGGAGTTGATGACCACACTGACACGATCCAGCGGTTCCCTGAAAAGAGTATGGAAGTATTTTTATAAGATATAGCATAAAAGATACAATATAAGATAAAAGTTAACAACGATTGATGTTGTAGTGGCCTAGAAGTTAGGCTTTCTCAACTTCTATACATTGTATGCTCAGGAAGAAAATAAGTAATAGTAAAATATCACATCACCATCTATGGCAAACTTTAGAGTTGCCATGATTTTTATATCATACTGTAGATTACTTTTAAATTATGAATATAGTAATGTTGAACAATAAATAGCTAATATTATTATTAGTGTATTAGTTTTTTTGTAGTAAAGATTAGATCATATCAGATAGGTGTTATAATATATAACAGAAGCTAAACTAGAGGCATAAGTAAGCAGTAGACTCACCAGTGTGTCTATCAAGCCAGTATTCAGAGTACTTTGAACAGCAGCAGACGAAATTCAAGATGAGCAGAGAGCCGAGGATGACGGAGCAGATTGCTATAGTTATATAGAACGGTGTGAAGTCACCCACTCTAGAAATTAACGGATTTATAGACTTGTACGTCCCATTCCCTGTAAAGTAAGCGTGAGAGTCATATGCCGACATTTTTCGTATTACAACCTGCCGAAGAAAGAAATTAATGTTCAGGTGCGTGGACCTTCGAGGGGCAACTACGACTGGCGCATGCTAATTGCATCACTGTGTGTATGCACTTATTATCGATCGACATCTCGAATTTAGGGCGTGGTAAATAGGTCAAGCGGACTATCGAGATTCTAGTGAGAATATTATCACAACAACACTAGCTAATTAAATTCTATGGCTAAACGAGAAGCTAGTGGAGGAAAATAAGTGATGTATAATTTATATTACCTGTGTATTTTGTTTATAAAAATACAAAATTCTTATTCAAAATAAGTAAAACAGTAATAGCGTCGTCACACTGTATTGTGCACTGACAGTAATGACAGTTAGTGATGAGTGCGTTGTTTGGGTGAGGCCGGCGGTCGCGTCTCCACAGATTATATACAATTATTGATAACAAACTATTAAAACAATCGATTTTCAATCGCATTTATGTAATTAATAATATATAATGAATATATTATTAGTTAATGTCTATAATTAAATTGACTATATTTTATTAATTATTTGCGTTTGTGATGACATTATTCTTTTATGTGATATAAATTCATTAAGTATTTTATGATTTAGTGGTAAAATCGTTAGTATGTACAAGTGAATTACAATAAGTAGGTATATTATCGATCGGTAGTTAATTTATAAATATAATTTAAGCTTAGCTTTTCACTTTGTGTTTATACAGATCAGCTTCACGCTTTATCCCGCATACAGCAAGGTTCCGTTTCCCACTTCCCGCCGAATTTTGCGAAGCATTGCGTGTTGAGTGGAAGAACACAATGCCGGGCTGTTGCCTTAATGCCAGAGCAAAAAATGAAAATATTAAGAGATAATAATTCATTTCCAAGCTTGTACAACTAAATTATGTTAACATATGCCAGCAATAATATTAAAACCTAAGCAACGTGCAAAGGGTAACTATTCATAACAATATATCTTATCTCTCAATATATATAAAATAATATTCTCATTGTATGCTTCTGTATATGAGATCTATAATCTCTTCTCTTAAAATCTCATCTTTTAAACACAGTGACGACAAAACATGTACCCTTTATTTTTATTTATATCGGAGATGTTTTATTTAAATTATTTTTTCAGTTCAATGGCGTTTAATAGTTAAATGAAACTTTTTCTATAACTAGTCGCCGCCCGCAACTTTGTTTGGGTAGACGTTAAATTGAAGTTCTCGTTTCTTTTCTTTTTCCAGAGAAATATTGAGAAATCCCCTCTCAGGACTTCCCTACACTCCCCCAGGACAATACGCGGTAATTTGAACTTTTTAGATGCAATACTGTCATCTGTGGGTTGTCTGTCAGTCATTCAGTAGCGTAAGAGTTTTATTAGTAGCTAGAACAAATAATGCTCTAATAATAAATAATTATCTAATTCACTTAACATTTCCATTATTTATCTTATTGACTCTTTTTCAAGTAACACCAAAACTAACTTTTTAGAATTTATATTTTTTTAGCTTTACATTGTGCTATGTACAAAACATAGCAAGGTAGTCCACTTGACTACCCTCACTTGACTACACTCGTGTTGAGAGGTAGGATTCAATATCGGGCTTTGCCTCGTTTCCAGTTTCCGTGGGGAAATTAAAATATTAAATATTTTATTTCCTCGAGTGGAAATCAAACCTATCGTGTTTGTACCCCTGCGCCACAGCTTCGGCAATTTTTTTAGAATTTAAGCTAGAATATAGTCAAAAAAAGGTTTTTTATTGGAATAATGATATAATGATATATTTTATAAATTACTTGTGACATAATTGTGTTAAAAATAATTATTAATATAAATTAACTAAATATCTCAAATATAATACATTATATATTGGATGCTTTTAATATATAATTAACTTGCCGACTGATTATTTTCACTTTTAGAAACATAATTTGAATTTAGATCGACTTTTGTTTTTGTATGTTCTACGGCATTGCATTGCTGGAAGACCTAAGGTGACGTGTTGATATAGACATGAAACTGTAAATTGTAAATAATATAAACTTTAATATTGTTAGTGAAGTGTATGAACATTGGGAGCTGACTACGACGGCTGCAATATCTGCTTGCATCTTCATTCATCTGTCATAATAGTTGTAGGGGATAGATAGACAAATGGAAAAACATATCGACCTCTATTTTCGTTAATTTAAGAGATATTTATTATTTTGAACCAATTTATAAACAATAAAGGCATTAATGATATTCACGTGATATTCACTCTGTGAATCTGTCTCTACGGCCAACAGGTGAATTTATCCCTACAAAAATTACACAACTTGCTCCATGACGAAGACACCGTCCATGTAGAAAAATGTTTGTTAAAATACTTGATGAAAACAAGAGTATGGCCGCGTGTAATACTTTTAGGGTACAGACATTCTTAACTAAAATGAGTGACATCATCAATATTACTTAGAAAGAAAAATCCTTTATGTAGAAGATCTTCTTTAGCTATATCTTGGATATAGCTAAAGAAGTTTTCCTGACTGAAAAGAGTGAAACATTTGTGCATAAGTAGAGTTAAAATTAATAAATAAAATTGTTTATGATTATATTATTACTAATTTTGCTAATAATTGATTATTTTTAAGCGTTTATAAGAGCAATAAAGATATTAATTAATGTTTATCAATTCTACATTATGGTGGCAGTATATTACTCTGCTTTAATAAGCATAGCACCTGTCCAAAGACATTCTAATTTATTCTGCATCTTCAACGAAATTGTTATATTTTAACAATAATCTAGAAACTATCTATATAAAGGCCAAGGTAGCAGAAATTAAACAACAAACAATTAAAAAAAAACTGTATCTGTATCGTTATGCAGTGGAAAAACGTGTGACTATGAACGCGGCTATAAATTTTATAGTTGTAGTTTTCATCTCCATTTGAGGTAAATAATAAAATTGTGTAAAATATTCCAGAGAGGCCAGTCGTGGCGCAGTGGCACGAAGTGTGAGTGTAAAACCGATTGGTTGAGGGTTCGATCCCCACTCGAAGAGATAAAATATTCCATTTTCTTCGCTCTGGTGTCGAGGTAAAGCACGGAGTTGAGTTCTACCAATCAACACGCAATGCCTCCAGAATTCGGCAGAAAGTGGGGAACGGAGTGTCTTAACACTGGGGTTCCCTCTGCCTACCCTGCTGTATACGGGATACAGCGTGAAACTGATGATGTAAAATATTCACATGTATTGTCTTTGAGAAAGATAAAACGCGATATTGAAAAAAAATAAATTGTTTATAACGTTTTTATCTAATTAAAATAATTATATCCCTGTGTCAGATTAGAAAAGGCAGCAGAAACATTCATTGGGCGGTGCACGGGGAACAGTGTTTTAACACTAGGTTTCCTATGTATATCCTGCTATATGTGGGATACAGCGTGAAGTTAAAACAATTATCTGTACCAAAAAGGAAGGGAAAAAATAAAACAAAATTTATTCTCTATTTATACATGATATATTTACAATTACAATAAATACACAAAATTGAGAGAACACAATAGTCGTTCAACACCTTACATTACACTTAACAAACCTATCGGTATATGCGAGTTCAAATCGTTTTAAAGGAGGAAAAGTCTTATGTTTTTTTTATAATCGACCAGCAAGGTAATAAAATATTTTTTATTCTCTACGCGTTTTAATTCTTTATACACAATTTATTAAAAAAAACAAGCACATTATTTTTTTTACTACAAAGCGTGAGCTGGCCGAAACTTCTTTAGTTACTTACTTATAAAGTTTTTAGTAAAACCACTGGTTGAAATACAGGAATTATACTATATTAACTATTAATGTAACTTCATGTCGATGTTATCATTAGTTTACTTTTACAATGACACCTAGAGACGTTAATTAACATTTAATCGATGTTTTTACTAGTTTAATGTCAATTAAATACTAAATGACGTCTCCAAGCGCGCAAGTAGTTATGAACGATCTGCCAATTACTATTTTAGTTTTAAATGCAAATCTCCTAACTTATCTAATTTTACATAAAGTTTTAAAATAGACATTTAAAATAATTTCTAAAGTTTTACATAAATACTGCCGTACTTAAAGTTATACCACTAAAATTTTTAAGTTTCGCATTTCAAAAGAAAAGAAACGGACACTTTGTTGTCTATCTGTCAATACTCTATTTCTCTAAAACACGTGTAGGTATCAAACTGAAATTAATATCAAATACCTAGCTCTACAATTCCTTCCAAAAAAAAACACTTTTAAAAAAAAGGGCGTTCATGCTTTTATTTATTATTGTAATAAAAACTCAGCTCACTTACATCAGTTTGTGCGTGTATTTATATAAATGAAAAAAATATAGAAGTAATGAAATATTTTTTTTTTTAATTTTAAATGCGTGTTCTAATATATAATTGACAAATCATTCAATTCTTCCTAAGTTTTTTTTTATATTTGTGTTACTTATTATACAACTATTATAATTATAATAATGACTAAGACTGTTGTATTCCCTCTGGAGGCCTGAAACAAGTGAAAGATGCTTAAATAAGTTTAAGAAAGACAAAGAGGGCCCAGTGTCTTGACACTAGGTCCTCGTAATAAATTCCAACGCCGTGTTTTGTTTCAGAGAGAGGAAGTTGAAATATTTTTTTTCTAAATGGGGATCTAACCCACAATCGCCACAGAGGCTGTGTCACTGCGATACGGCGCCTACAATTTTTATCTTTACCTTATTTTATTTTTACACATCTCTTGCACTTAAGTACTGGGATATGCTGAACAAATCAGCAGGCATGTTTTTTTATATATTTTGTGGCGAAACCTAACCTAACGAAATCAATTAGTGTTAAGTTAAGCATCTCTTAATTATGATGACATTTTTTATGGCTTCACGCTGCATCCCGCATTTAGCAGGGTAGGCAGAGGAAACCTGGGAACCTACTATTAAGACATTTTGTTTCCGTTTCCCAATTTGCGCCAAATTCTGGAGGCATGGCGTGTTGAGTTGTGAAGTTGTGAAACGTCGTGCGTTGCCTCGTTTCCGGAACGAAGTAATAAAAATATTAAATTTCATTTCCTCGAGTGAGAATCGAACCCACTATTTTCATTGTATTGACTATTTTTATACAGAAGTTTATTATTTTAATATTTTTTATTACATTTTAAAACATAAATACATATAATGTATTTTACATAGTTATATATAAATTATTCAGCGTTGCCAAAATTTCTTTCGGTAAAAAGCGATATTTTTTAAAAATGTTAAGTAAAAAAAAGGGATTCTTTCACCAAAAGCGGGAAAAAATGAGGATTTAATTTATTATTTATCTATTTATTTAAATTTTAAATAAAGCTTTCAATGGTGAAAGATATCAATATAGAATGTTTTTTACGATATTATTTTGGTTTACCATATTTAAGGGAGTTAAGTCTTCAGAACACGTAACTTACGTATACATTATATATTCCGATCGGAGTATTTAATTTTTGGCCTAAAACTCGGGACGTCCCGCCAACGCTGAAAATATTGTAGTTATATAAGCAGCTATACTCACCCATTGGTAGTTTGCTTGCCGGGCCACGACTGATGACCGTCCAGCGTTCTGTTTACTGTAAACCAATCTTATATTATATATAAGCCTTATAGCTCTCTCTTTTACAGGTACAATCTATATACACATATGATACAACATTTGTCTAAATAACAAACATCTACGGCTACTCTACTGACAATTACTACTGATACAACTTACAATATAAAAAAAAATCTATGATGCAAGCTTATAATACAGAAAAATTATGTACATTTATTTATTCACATGTCAGTCACTTTGTCAATTATCGCTGTTCGATATACGAGGAATCGATATTAAAATCGATTTTTATATACATACACAACCCTATCTCATAGTGTATAAAGGACATGTTACGTATATAAATGTTATATTAAAATGGACATTTCATTTGTAGTAAACTCTAAGGTATATAAATATATCTATAATATTTACAAATAGTTTAAAAATACGAATATTTTCAAAATATATACATATGTGCATATGTATGTCCAGTCGTAGTAGACTAGTCTTTACGTTGAGTATAAATTACACTCCTGGAGCAAACAATCCAAATAAATATTTACAAATATTGTTATATTTAAAATGTTAAAATGATTATTATCTTAAACTTAGACTATTTTATCACTGACCCTCCCAAGTATATAATTTACTATGTACATATTATACACATGTCTAAGACATACAAGTAATTATGTTGGGTGTAAGTTAGACTCCTAGAGTTAACGAGCCTAATTAAATATTTCCAAATATAATTGTATTTAAAATATTAAAATGATTATAATTTGGAGTTCCACTAGCTCGAACATCAATCGTCTTAAGTAGTAAAATTCTTAAGTATTTGTACATATTATACATATACTCGTATAAGTCAAGTTTAATGATTATTATAAATCAATATTTACTTTAAGAGTCGGTTCAAACAAAGATTTATCTATTCCTAACAAATTTAAATAAGTACCTATACCTACTTTATTTTATACTTTTATTGTTTATGCCTTATATATGGATATATTCGCCTAGCGCGTATGTACATATGTATGTAATAAAAGATCAATATTTATACATAATATTTACAATAGGAAATTCGCTTGCTTAATAAACACTTACTTAATACAAACAAGCTTGTTATTTCTAAACTAATATACATAAAATTGCAATGATTATAATGATTATGATTATTAAATTAACGATGATTATTATATAGTTATTAGGTCAATGATGACTATTATTAAAAGTAGAATAATTTCAATTATTCTGATTAAAATCAGTCTTATGTACAGATTACATTTTTTTAAGTCTTGTTCCTCTCTCCTAGTATTCTTAATCATTATTACACTATTATTAGTAGGTCTGTTGGACTCAGTAAACTTTACTGTGTCTATCCCGGACAGGCCGTATAGCGATAAGTTTATCCCGATATATATAAAAAACACAATACACTGAAATATGAATTCAGGATTCTTACCTTCGCTATGAAATTTCCCTAATACTATTACGAATTAATTATACTTACTTTATCCTTATTTACTCTGTGTAGCTTTTATTCATATACATTCATATATCTTAAGATAATCAATAGTTTTTATTTTAGTTTATTTTTTTCAGCTTCACACTGTATCCCGCTCACAGCGAGCGAAAGAGCGAAAATATATACAATAAGTCGATTAAAAGGCACACTTATGCCTCTGCGCCACGAATGGCCTCTATTTATAGCTTTATAACTAATTAATACCCTGATTGGACGTACTTGTTCTGAAAAAAGGAAATTCTGACGCCAAAGTGAGGTGTTCAGAACACCATAGAGATCTTGCTCAATCCTTTTAATTATCGTATCTAAGATATAATCTTACATTTTTTTAGATATTAATAACTTTACATAAACTTGGCAATTACTTGCAAGCTGAGAGTCAAAGAAAATCATTTCTCCCGAGCGAATATTGAACCTACAACTATCACGTTTACAGTTGGACTGTTTCACTGCGTCATGATGGCCTTTTTTATGAGATATTTAGAAAGATTGTGCAAGAGAAGTAGCAAGAAATAAAAAAGACTTGGCAAGGACACTAAGAAGCACAAGTCTGAAAGAATGAAAAACTTGAGGACTCTCTTTATTCAATTTCGTTTAGAAACCACTTCACCGGCATTTTTTCGATGACAATTGTCTGTTGATTATATAATCAAATCTCGATCGGTGATAAAGGTTACTTGTTCTTAGTGAAGATGGTAATAGATGCATGGGTTCCTCGCCTCTTACGAGTCACTTTCCCAGCGGCGGGAGGGAAGTGTATTCTAATGCCGTCCCCCCACGGCAAGACTATTTATTAAAATCTTTTTAAGTTTTTTTGCTTTTAATGCTATAATTTTTCTTAATTTAAATATTATGTTTTATTTTTAAAAATGTAAATTGAGTACAAAAACTTTTAATGTAATAAATAACAACAAAAAAAAAATATTTCATCAATCAATAAGAAAGATAATATTTTGTAGATAATTTTTTCTATCAAATTCAATTATAAAAATTCTAGAAATTCTTAAATGTGTATTTAAATACAATAATGTACAAATGTTTTAATATTAGACTTTCCGTTCCACTCAATAAGCTAATAAATAATAGTTATTAATTAAAGTTATACCTAATTATGTTATTCTATATCTTTTTTTCATATTTACCCATATGTGTACATATTAACTATATTCCTTTGTTACAAAATAATAAAAAAATGCTATATATTGCTACAACATTAAATATTTACAACAATAACTATGTACAACAACAATAATTATTATATAATTTTATTCCTCAACAGTCTCTAGCGTGGGGTGTGCCAGGACCGGGAGGTCGGCTAATTGTTCCTCTGATAAATGATGCATGAAAAAATACATACAATGGTAAAGAAAATATATTAATAGTAAATACACATTTTTACACTACAGACGCTATTTGAATGTTTTCAGAAAATGTAGACGATATTGGTATTATTTTAAAATTATGGCAACACTCAATTGTTAATGTATAATTAAGTAAATGAATAATTTCTAGCGAAACTAAATGATATTTAAATGTTCAATATATAATAGCAAGAGCATTAAATTATACTTACATTACTTATATTGTTTTAGCACATATTACTTTCTTAGCAAATTTAACAATATTGTTGTGTTACTTCACGTGTATAGAAATTGTTGTGATGTTATTGTTATTAGTGGTGTTATTGTTATTAGTGTTGTTAATAAGTTAATGAATTATTAACTTAAATTTAAGCAATTTTATAAGAAATCATTAAGTGATGGCGATTATTATTTTAATAATGATAATTATTGAAGGATCAAGTTCAATAAATTATAATTTTCTATGCTAATTTTTTAGGCTTATCTTGTTTGAAATAATCTAATTCGCAAGGCTTAGCTATTTATTTAACTATTACATGTGCGTCGCTTTAGTGTACAGGAGAGAATGAGTGTGTGTCTGTTTATAAAATGTATATATGTAACATATATGTGTTTGTTTGTATATAAATGTTTATGTGGTTTGTGTTATGTTTATTTGTATGTATATTTATATAAGTCTCGATGTTTATACATGTGTGTATTTGTGTGTGTTAGACACTCACGGTTCATCCTGTCAGCGAGCCGGTTTCGTCGTCGCTCGCGCTGCGCGGTGCGGCGGGTGCTCGTCGCCGCGCGTACTAAGTTCACGAGTAACTCGTCCTCGTCGGCTTCTTCACCACTGTTTACATTTTTTATATTGAATGTATTTTTTCAGGCCCTAAGTGCACTTTTAAAATTTAAAAATATTTTGCTATTTTTTGAGAATATATACAGGGTGGAAGAGGCAGCGCTCCATTTACGGAAACAGCATATAGGGTAAAATATTTCAACCTATACCTAAAGAAATTAATCCAGATGCCTCAACAGTTTGGACGTAGGATTTTTTTTTCATTTCACGATTTTTATCCATACCTGTATTTCGTGTGACGCGATTACGTATAGATCCCAATAACATAAACACTTACTACTACAAAAATACT
>DWQW01008395.1:0-14001 GCA_018249695.1 Heliconius erato demophoon
AAATGTGGGTTGCATTAAGGTTTCAATAATTTTCACATTAGTAATCTTAAGTGCTTTGCAAACATAGGTACATTATATGAATAATTCAGTAGTTAAAGCGGGCGAAGCCGCGAGCGGGTCGCTAGTGAACAATAAGAAGCAAGTTACCTATTAATTATTACTTTTTTTAGCTTCATGCATATATCAGGCCAGGCAGAAGAAATCCTGGTGTAAAACATTCCGTATGCGATCACTTTTCGAGACACTGCGTGTTGATTGGCGGAACTCAACGTCGCGGTTTGTGTATTTACCGAAACAAGGAAATGAAAGAATTCCCTGAGTGGGAATCGATCCCACAACAGTCACGTTTACAGACAGAAGCAGAATGTTCTATAACCACATCGAACTTACACCCGTCGTGATTATAATTGAATAATAAAAAAAATCACATACATTCTGTATAGTATATGTTATAATTATTAAAATTGTATATTATATTTATCTTTTATTTTTTTGCTTATAAAAATTTTACTTATTGTTGAATTGATTTAAGATGGTAACATTGTTTGTTTTCATAACATTTAGATAAATTAGAATTTAAACGAACAAAAAATCTTTAATTAATTTTTATTGGTCTCATTGTTAACTTAAGAGGAATACCGTCGACAACACCCTGTATAACATTATGGTGTGGATTTATTTTTAATTTTCTAGGTGTTTTATTTGATGGCTCTACAGAAAATCTTTGGAGGAGAGCAGCGAGTCCAGCTAGTGACTGCATGTAACCCAACCTTGCTCCTGAAATTAAAAATAAAAGTTTTATCTAAAAAGAAGAAACGTCTTTTTTTGTCATTTGATGTTAGGCTGACTCTTACGGTCGGTCTCTATAAATACCGCTACTTAATTATTCAAACTGTAAACGTTAAAAGAATTCCATAATATTATAATAAATATTACATACATTTTACTACTTCACAAATGTTTAATATCATTGTTTCGTAGGCGTTAAGTTTTCATAGAATAAGGAAAATGAAGTAGGGTACGTATGGAATAGAAAATAAAATATGAAATAAAAAAATCTTTTTAAGAGCAAGCTTTTTAGATTTCTTACATGGTGTGCTGTATTTTATAACTTTAATTTGTTTGGGTATTATACATTAGATGGATTGTGCAAAAATGTATAATCCGCCATTTTTTAGTAACAAGATTATTTGTTATTTTATTGTCATTACAATTTAAGTCGTAATCCACATTTTAGTCAGATTCTAAGAAGTGAGTCAAATTGAGCTTTTAAAATTTCACATATACTAACACAAACAAACACGGCAACTCAAGTAAAAGCTGGTTAAAATATACGTAACACGATATTCAAATGTAATATTTGATATTTTTGCAAGAATAATAAAAAAATAGATATTTACTCGCAAAAAACCTGATTTTAAATAAATGTAGTCTCAAGGCCATTTGTTTGTTTGTATCCAACAAACTAACCTGACCTTGAATAATAAATGAATCTTTTAAATGTGGAGACCAGTCGTTGCGCAGGGTCACATAGTGTGACTGTAAACACAATTGGTCGTGGGTTTGATCCCCACTCAAGGTCAATGTCAATGAGTCTTTTTGTGTCTTCGCTCAAGTGTCGCTAGGCAAAGCGCGGCGTTAAGTTCCGCCACTCAACACGCAATACATCCAGAATTTGGCGGGAAGTGGAGAACGAAGTGTGTTTGAGAACTTTGCTTTTATATATGATGTTGTAAACTTGAGGAATCATGGCATCTATTGGCTTGAATTAAAAATATATATTATAGTATTAGATAGTTCCTTTATCAAAATGCATCGCGTTAACCGTTTCGATGTTATCCACTGTATTTGCGATCAGAATGGCCTCGGGCACTTAGAATATGCCATGATGTGTCAAACACGTTAGATAAAATCAATTTTAGGTCTTACCTATACAAGTTCTCGGACCTTCACCAAATGGCATATAAACATATTTTTGCTTTTGTTTCATCTCATCGGCTGCCCACCTTTCAGGTAAAAATATATCGGGATTGTCAAAGTATCGCCTATCGTTTTGAATCGCTTGTAATGGAATAACTATTCTAACATTAGGATCTATTGTTATATCTAGCTGTCGGATCGCGTACCTTTTCCTGCAAACCCTTTGCAATGCTCCTGAAGGAGGAAACATTCTCAAGGCCTCTTTGAACGACATTTCTAACAGAGTCATCTCGGACACCGCATCGTAGCATAATTTATTATTGTATTTTGCCAGTACTTCATCTATTTCTTTTTGTACTTTCATCTGTATATCAGGGTTTTGCGCTAGTTTGTAAAGAGTGAAGCTTGTGGATGTAGATGATGTCTCAAAACCTGCTCCGAAAAATACAAACACTTGTGCGATCATACACATTAAATCCATTTCTATTTCAACAACCTTTGGTGACCCGTCTTGATTTATTTCTTCAATAGATTCCCCAACAATTTTACCTTTTACTGATAATTCCAACAGTAAATCTACGAAATCATTTCTTCCTGTAGGCTTAAAATTTCGCTGTTCGAAAATTTTTGTAACGGTATCAATTAGGACATCTTCTAGTTTCTTGTCAAAAGCGCGTATGAAACCAGCGATTTCCGGAAATATATCTGAAATACTAAAATAGAAAACATCTCTCCACGAGCGGTGAAACATATTTTTTCCTAATTTTCTAAAAAACGAATCCTCATTTTTGATGGTGTCCATCTCAACACCAAGTCCACAAGCACCTATGAATTCAATTGTAAATTTGGCCATCAGATCACGCACATTACATTCTCCGCCTGATTTTATAATTTCATCACCCAAGCCGTGCAGCTTTTCCGCACATTTTACAATTAAGGGAAACATACTTTTTAGTTTAGCGCTTGTAAAAGCCGGAGTCAATCTCTGACGCACAAGCTTCCAAGAATCTCCATCCGCATGAAAGAGGTTTTGTGTCAGAACTTGTTTCCTCGCATCTTTCCCAAAACCACGTGAGTAGAAGTAAGAGAAGTCGACGTTCAATATATCTTTTATTATATCAGGATCTCTGATTATCAGCTCTGGCATATTTCCCGAGTAGTATCCGACTACTTTTTCGTTGGGATACTTATAATACATTTCATAAGCAACTTGGGTGATACTTTTCATACCAAAGGCTCTTTCGAGATGATTTCCAAACAACGGCAAGGCAGGGTCATGCTTGATATTCCTCTTCGCCCAGTAATTATGATTACGTGTAGCGTAGAAATATATGGCGGTGAACAAAATTAGACATAATATGATAAACATTTTTCACTTTTTACTTTCAAACCCACAAGCAACTGTGGATGATATTAAATTATATAACTGTCACTATGATTTTTACGTTTATTTGATAATATAACTTGTTGTTGTTAGTCACAAAGTTAAAGTTAAAAGAAATATACTTTAAAATGAAACACTAGCAAAATGTAATATTAAAATACATTGACCCTCTAGCGCTTAATAACCAGTTAGCACTATTTCAAGGTGATACTAACGTCATCCGAATTCTGCATTATAAGCAGCTATTTAAATTTAATTCTAATTAACATCATTGTAACAATTAACACTCTCACTTACACGCTTCATAATATTTAATAAATATTTTAATCGCAGTCGGACACAGAACAAAAGAATTAATAAATAAGTACACTTTTTGTTTTAAACCACCACGTTTTATTTGCACCTAGCACTTATACTGACTGGACCTACGATTCCAAAGAAGTTCTACTTATATAGTACGATTGGCGCAACTAAAATTACTTTTTATCTGTACGAACTGAATGCATGCGAATTAAGAATCTGATGTAGATAAGTAAGTATATCTAATCTCACATAAGTTGCATTTTCTTTAACTTGTATATAAAACATATTTACACCTATAGGAATATTTATTTAAATGTATTTATCCAAAAATCCGGGACATAAATTGCTTCTATGTTGCCCCGCAGCTTTCTCCATCTTTGAGTGTTAGTCCCATAATAAGCAATTACAAACAGAAAAAGAGACAGACAAAAAAAATACATATATTTTTTATATAATCTTAAAAATTGGGTTTTTCAAATGCAAAAAATATCAACCAACAAAATATAAAACAGTTATATAAAATTACTCTTTTAGCAAGTAAATAATTTTATGGATGGAACAAAATATTTTAAATTGATATAACTTTTTACTTATAAGCCGATTGTAATAAAACAAACAATGTTAGGAAAACATGCCAGATATACCAAATGGTAAAAAATGCATTTAAATATCTGTTACGCACAAACAAACATACAAAAATAATTTAAATTATTGTTTTGCGTTCTTTTACATAAAAATTCCCCAATAATATTTTTTCCAATAAAGTGGAAATAGAACCCATCACCATATAGGTCTATAATTTTTTTGAAAATATTATGTTTAATGTATTTTTATACTAATATTGTATTTAATAGTAAATTGTTATTAAGATATATTTATTATATTAAATAAAAGATATTAACATAAATAAAACCCGACTTGGCAATAAAAAAACATATTTTATTTATACCTGTCTAAATCACACAGCACTCTGCGACTTGAACGAATAGAACTAAACAGTGAAATAAATTCAAAATTATATATTAATAATTACATATTATAATATATAAATTTTTGTCGCAAAGTTCATCATCGAACCCATACCAACCGCCTTTAAAACCAAATCATTAATAAATCTTCAATAACACTTATCAAGAAATTGTAAATGAAGGGACTGTTGACCTAAAATAATTGACATTAATAACGTCACGTAATATTTAGTATTTTTATAAGAATTATTGAAAATTTAAATTAATGATTAAAATTTCCGGACAATTTTGAAACATAAAAAGAAACACTACTCTTTTGAATGGAAACAATAGTTATTATAAATATTAGTCTAAAAAAATTGGCAATGACTTTTTTTTGAAATCAAAATAAAATATTCTTTAAAAATATATTACTTATAGAATAAAAGAGAATTAACGTAAATATTTTTTTCAAATCTTATTATAAATTGCAAAATTCGTGTTCGTCCTAAAGCAATTAAATATAAACATGTTATTTTTTTATTTATGATTAATTGTTCATAATAACTAAGTAGGGCTTAAAGCAAACACATAAAACATAAGAACAGACAAATACATATAAATAATAATTAAATACATATAAAATCATTGTAAATAATCCTTTTCTTATTGTCCAGATCACTCGAAACCCTTCCAACTATTCTACAATCTCTACAACGGACAGAAATAACATTCCCTTGTAGTATAGTTAAGTGAATTATTATTAAAGTCGATAGAGAATGCGTTACATAAATTATACAAAAAAGTCTACTTTAGGAATAGCATAATAATGAAAAAAATTAAACAAGAAAATGAAAAAAATCACTATCGACTATACTATAATAGTAACGTTTATTCTTTATCGAAACTCATATTTTGTCTTTGGGAGATTTTAAAACAATTTTAAAGAAGGTAAAAAAAAAAAATAATAAAACCAATTTTGTGTTAAAATCATTTAAAAATCTATTAAATTACATCACATTTCTATAGTTTCTCTTTAGATATACATTTTAGTCTTAGTTTTAAGCGAATCGAGACTTTTTACAAAGCAATAGTTTTTTTTAATTAAATGTACATAGCCATCTACTAATACATGCTTATGACGTAAAAATAAAAAAAATATTCTACAGATAATTCAATTTTACACACGTAAAGTTGGAATTATGGTAATAATTGAAATAAAATGGTTTAATTGTTTATTTATTATATCGATTAAGTCAGTTTGACTTTATAGATTTTTAACTGATCATTTAATAGAGAAAGTCAATTTAAAAAAAAAATATTTAATTTTATTTTTTCTCGTGAAATTAAAATTTATTAAGATTTTCATTAATATTTATAAAAACATAAGGAAATCAATCAAAATCAATATTGTAGTGTGGCGTGATGAGACATTTTATTTGTTTACTTTTCGCCTATTTTAAAAATTATTACATCACTTTGTTAAGCCTTCACTTTGTTAATAAAACAATTATTTTTTTCTAACTTTTTAATTTATTAAAGAATCTTAAAAGAAATCAGTTAAAAACCTACAAACATTTACAATAATGTCTTAAAAATATTTTTTTATCTATGAAGATACATAAAAAATGAAAGAACGACCCAATGTTGCCAACTTTGAGCAAAACCATTAATTACCTACATAAATACCTTACAAAGTTCTTTTCTACATAGAATGCACGAATGAATAATTGTATGAATGAATGAATGAATGAAACAAATTAAAAGAATGTTATTGTATACTATTTTACTACGTACGTCGGACACCACGCTGTCTTTCAACGGTATTCTGAAAAAGAAAAAATATCTTACAAATACGTAACGCTGTGCTGGCGACTTAATCTGCTTAGAAAAATAAAATTATATAATTTTTATTTATGAAGGGATTGAAATAAAACAAACATTAATCAGTGAAAACTACATTCAAATCGGTCAATCCGTTTTTAATATTAATGTATACAAACTCACAAACAAAAATAAAAACAAATATACGGGTACACTGGCTTGATAATTGTCTCTAAGGAATCCCTTACGTTATATATTATATGTATACATAGATATACTATAAGGGTTATGCCTAAACTTCAGAAACTACTTGTCTTTCGAAAGACTCCATTTCCCACGCACTCACCTCTCGCGGGATCAGGGCCCACGCCTACATGGACAGGTACCCGCGCGCGGCGGAGCGGCGGCGGCCCAGCAGGTAGGCCACCAGCACCACCACCACGAGCCCGCCGAGCGCGCAGCCCACCGCTATGGGCACCGCGTCGGGGACGTCGTCGCCGCCGCATTCACGGGCTACAATAGACCAACAAAAAACGATTCAATTTCACTTTTATAAACTGTCATATGTTCTAAACTGAAGAAAGTATGCAAATTATAATATTTCTGCCAGCTATACGCTTTATAACGTATATAGAAGTCGATTTCCGCTATGACTCGAACTGTTGCTGCTGAACTCAAATTCTTGATAAAAATTGGAGTACGAAGTGTCTTGACACTAATTTTTCTTTGTCAACCCTACTATATGAGGGTCAAGGAATAAAAATATAGAAAAACTATTTAATAAATGCCTTCAATACATCGCATATACGAGTATATATTTATATAAACAGTTTATCATATAACCCACTCATGAGCAAATAAATGTATGTATGTATGTATATATGCGATATGAACTCAAGGGCAAACTAACACTAGCTTTGATAGAATAAACAATGCTACATTATAGATGTACTTCAAATAAATAAACACACAAATAGTATATCTAAAAATCGGTGTTATAAATCCAATTTAGATTTAGTTTATGTCAGTATCTTAAAAACTAAAGCCTAAATTAAATTTTCTCTATTTTTATGCGAAAGTGGAATTAGTAGAAGTACACAACTCTGGTAGCGAAAAAATGAAAATATTAAATATTTAATTCGCCCGATGGGACGTATGTACGTACGTTTGTTCCCCTGAGCCACGCAGGCCTACCTAGTAGATAGGTATTTGAAAACTAGACAATTAATGGCTTTTATTTTGCTCTTTCACTAGCCCAAAGCTTTATGTACAAGCCATACATTACCAAATAAAACTGAAACTATTTTTATAGACACGCAGATCTAGTCGAAAATTTAAAGGAAAATAATGTAAATTATTATAAGATAATTTATATCTTTTTACTTTCTATCTTTCAAATATTCTCGTGTTGGATGATGGAACTCGAAGCTGTATTTTGTTGAATTAGATAAAATTGAATCGCTTTTACTATAAAAAAAATAATAGTGAGGCCATCATGTCGCAAAAGGTGACAGCGTTCGACTGTACACGCGACGGTTACGGATTTTATTTCCACTCGAAAAAACATTATTATTGTAAATATTTTAATTTTTCCGCTTTAGAAGTTCAGTTCAGAAGAAGCAAAGTTCCTGTTGCTAAGTTCCGCTACTCAATTACGTCAATTTTACGTTAATTAACGCAAAATTTGGCTGCGTGTTTGTTTTATGAAGAACAGAGTATCCTAAGTTGTCCCTAGTTTGTTTTTAAAATCTTAAATAATCTCCAAAATTTATTTTAATTGAAAAAGTATTAATAAATTACATTATTACAACATAATTATAAATAATTAATAATTTCCATTTACATATTAGTAATACACACAGCCCACACTCAAGCCATGACTAACGGTCATTATGGAGCCCTTATCACAACAGACGCTATCGATAACGGAACGCCAATGTTTATATTAGTTATAAATATCATGTATCGAAATGCAAACCATCTGTTTACTTGTAAAATCAATATTATTATATTGGAAATGAATATTTGCATATACTAATATTATAAAGCATAAGTTTGTTTGGTTAAATGCGCTAATCTTAGAATGTTAGGCACTACTGGATAGGATAGCAATCCCAAATATCCTCTGGCTATTCAGGTATACCTGGATGGGGTATACCTGGAGCCAGGGGATATATGGGATAAAAAGTAGGCTACTTTTGTTACATGTTGCTATACAGCCCCCTCTATTTTTTAGTGAAAGTCTCATAAAAAATCGTTTAGCTGTTACGGAGATTAGGCCGGACAAACAAAGAGACAGACAGTATTTTTTTTTAAATTGTATAATTATGTTTTAATATCGCGTGAATAGCTATGTGCACTTGAAAAAAAAATTATTATTTTGAAATTACAGCCATCCGCTTGAAGTGTGAAATTGAGAAGTGTCATACTTTAATTTTATTTATACGTAGTATCGATACAAAATCTTCGCAAATTTACATTTACCTTATTTTCGAAATATTTACGGAATTTGGAAAATAAAGTGACTGCATTATCATTTTTTTGTCTCTCAAAAAAGCCTTATTCATGTCTTGCTTTATGTATAGGTATTGGACGATTTTATATTGTAAAAAATGTTTATCGTCTGAATACATCAACTGGGAAAACATTTTTTTTGGGTTTTTTATCAAAGAATGAATTATATTAATTTAAACAATTAAATTGAAATTGTACAAAATGATTAAAATTAATGAGATGAAAAACGTTATTAACTAGCATAATTATATTTATAAAATTATGTGTAGAGACGTACGTAGACGTATTATATTAGACGTATAATAAAAATAACAATCTCTATAAATAAATCGTTCGATTTTCCTTTTTATGGCATTCACATTTTTTATGGTTTTAAACAAAAAAATTGACGCTGTCGTGATGCTGTTTCTACATCAAGAAAATGGTTTTCTTTTTATTTTCAGATTTAAATTGTCAAGAAAACTCCGTTCCTCACTTTTCACGCAAATCCAAAGCATTGAGTGACGAAACTCAACGCCACTCTTTGTCTTACCAGAGTGGGATGAAAATAATTGAAATATAATCAAATCATGGTGGGAAGCGAACCCATAACCGTCGCGTTAACATTAAGGACTGACTATACCAATACCTTAACATCGGAAGACAGAGAGATTCGTCGCTATGATGGTTCAACTCATAAAAATATGTGGATTATCTTACCATAATATTAATTTTTAATATAATAAATTGAAAGTTTATAAAAATGGAATTCCGCTTTGAATGGGTTTTAATAAAACTTCACAGTAATATATTTTACATATCATAATAACACTGAGGCTACAATGTATGTAAAGATTTTGTATAAATTGCCTATAATATACCAAACATTAAGCGGGCGAAGCCGCGTTTTGATCGCAAATTTAATAAAAAAGCAAACACATGACAAAAAATTATTAAAAGCACCATTAAAAATATCATAAAAAAAATAAAAATGACTTACCAGCACTGAACTTATTAGTAGATGTGGTCCTAAACGCCTCCTCTTGTAATTGCGAGAGTGTGACATTGGCCGCCACGCTGGTCTCTGATCCAAGCTTGAGGAGTGTGGGCGCACCACACCTGTACGACTGGAACAGTGATGTCCTCCACGCTTCGCCGTAAGTGAATAAGACTGGTGTTTTCGAAGCTGGAAATTTAAAATCATTGGGTAATTTTATGTTGTTATGTCATGGGGTCACATCAATAGGTTTTTTTGTATTGTCCAAAAAAAGTCTAGTGGTTTGTCATTATTTCTAATTTTTTACATAATATATAATAATATTAATTAAATATCGGTTCGAGGCATCGGGAAACCTCGGTTGACCTTCGAGAACCTGTGTTCTCTGACCGATCGGCCTTTTAGAACCTTTATTCTGTCCATTATCATCGATAACAGTATCGATACGTAAATACCGTGAGTGTATGAACAGGTTGATGACAGTGTACGATGCGAAAGAGGTTTGCAGAGACCGTAGAGTTTGGAGCTTCATTCTCTTTAGCTCCCCTGTTATTAAGGTTAAAGTGTCAGAGCCATAGTTTCAGATATAAATAAACCTACGACATCATCGTTTACAAGAATTATTCGCAAGACTTACCACAAAGCAATATAGCATAACAATCAATAGAAAATTTCCAAGCGTCTTATTGCATGTCAGGTGGCGCTACGCCATGCTGCACTACGATTAGATAATAAATCAAAGAAAAAAAGTGTCACAATTCTCTTCCGCATAGTAGCATAGGAAACCATTTCTTAAGGTACTCTATACCCAGTTTTTGTATATCTTAATGTTCGATCAAAGGAAAAAAATCCCATTAGGAACAAAATTCCGTTCCCCACTTTCATCCGTATTCTTCAGTCATTGTGTGTTGAATGGCGAAATTCATGACCACACTTTGCCTCGTCACTAAAACGAAGAAATGAAAATATTTAATATTTCTCTCCCCAGCCGCCTCCCGCGAACGAAGTCACAGCCGTTTTAGAGTCGTATTCCAGCTGCCAGATCCATTGCTCCTGTGCCACAACAGCCTCAATTAACAAAACATTTTCAAGTAAAACATGCGCCTGTAATATATACCTAATAACTACATTACCCAATGTAAAATGGTTAAAAATCCACTTCTTAACCCACTTAGTTGTTGGAAATAGAAAGCGCAAAATACAAAAAGGAAAAAATTCCCACGATTACGGAACGTTGAATTATATAAGAGCTGCCTGTCTTACATTGTTACCTTTTACAATGTTCAATTTTAATAAATTTTGTGTTTTTCCTCATATAACTAGTACTTATTATTTGTAGAAACGTACTTTGAATTACAAAAGAAATAAAATAAAAATAATTAAAAATGTTTAAAAAGCTAGATTTTGAACCAGTACCATTTAGAACACGAAAAAGTAGTATGACTAATCAAATAATCATCAGCCAGCAGAACAAACAGAGATAACCTATTGATAAGACACTCTGCGCATTAGACCAGGGATTAAAAATAGTTTTCTTTTTCTTTAAGCTTTATCCCTACCCCCTCCCTTGTCACCTTTTCATACATGACATCGGGAGGTAAAAGAGAAGAATAGTTTTTTTTTTAGCTTCACGCTGTATCCCGGATTCGTTCCTGGGTGTGAATTGAACCCACAACATGTACCGTTTACAGTAGTAGTTGAGGTTGTAAAGTTTTTAGTATCATATTTAATTCGCGGGTATCGAACTTAGAACCTTTACAAGAAAAGCGATTCAAGCGTACCAGCCTATCCCCCATACGACGAGATAAGTGGCTTGCGGTAATAAAAACAATCAATTGACTAATCCAAACCGTCGGTGAATGATCGTGTAACGATGCTTTACAGAAGCGCTAATTTATTTCATTCTTCAATACTTAATTTATTATTCAATGATTCGATCTAATATGAAAAAAATTGAATATAAAAAGATTCTGTCTACGCTTTACCTACTCATTTCATGCGAAACCGTTTTGTCTTACGAAATTTCTAAAATAAATCATATTGTTCATTAAAAAAAAAATTACCAACAACAGTTGTTATAAAAAAATAATACAACGGGATACAGCGTGAAGCTGATTTTACTTGTAATACACGCATTATTTCAGAGTAAAGTAATTATAACTAACTTAAAATTTATTGTAAAGAAAAAAAATCCTATAAGCATCTCTTAGCCTTAGATGTTACAAAATTTTATAGACTAAATATGGAGAAAAAAAGGGTACAATAAACCAAATACAATCTGGAGAGTTTTACCAGTTATAAATAAAAAAAATCAACAACTCACTCGTATTGGGCAACGATTCAGGCTCAATCAAGACGGTAATGTTCTTAACAGCATAAGTTTTAGTGGTGTCGTTGGCTTGGAACACGAACTGCATGTTGTTGTAGGAGGCGTTGGTCGCGTTGCTGACCGGCCAGGCCAGCTTGATCCACTGTTCGAGCTCACCGCAGGCGCCGCCGATGACCGAGGCGTTCTTTGGCACATTGATAAGAACATCTGCTAGAGATGTTGCTGGAAAAAAAGGGGAAATATTAATTTAAATATGTTATGAAAGCTATTAGTTTTGTCATTTCTAAATAATTTGTAGTCATTCTATTATGGACTGAATTTAATAACTTTCGAGAGTTCTCTGTGCGTTTGAAGGTACACAGGTACACCCCAGGCCACACCAGGTACCTACATAATCACTTTAGCACATAATGATCGGTTTCATCTTATCAGAACGAGATAATGATTTTTCCCCCAAGTAGAGATCGACACCACAATCACATTTACATACAACTAACAGACGATGTCCCACTTTGCCACTATGCTTCTTTTCTACAACTGAAACACTAAATCTAATATAATATAAATAATAAATCTTGTTAGTACAAGTTACATAACGGCATTCTTAAGCCATTACAAACTCTACTCCATTGTTAGTTAAAATACGTTTTTAAGTATCTTATTATTATAAAGCTGTAAAAAAATCTATTCAAAATAATGAAAAATGAAGTAAAAACTTTGTTTTGAGTACAAGGCCAATGAAATTGAAAGTAATTGTTTTTTCTGACTTATTAAATCATTGCAGTGGTTTTATTGAAGATTTCTATTTTAGGTGTTAAATTCGTAATATAAGTGTTATTATTTATATTATTACAAAATTTTATAATTTTAAACTAAAACACTTTAAAATAGTAAAAACACCCAAAAAAAATTCTTGTGATCCTGGTCTTACCGGCGAGGACATTAGATTTATGTTATTCATGATAACTTATGGCTGAACTGCGATATTTGAAGTAATCAACAAAAGTGTTTTCCATAAGTTCATATGAAAGAAAAACTTGCGTTGTTTTTTAAAAAGTAAATTTAAAATCTGATTTTTTTGTTCCAATAGGAATGTACTACAGTAGTATCGTCTGAATGTTGTATGTCAGAAACTATACAAAATGATATCCACAAACAATAGCAGCAAAGTTCACCACAATGGATAATTTAATAGTCGCACGATAAGCTAACATTATGTGGCTCTCTAGTTAGATTCAATGAAAGAAAACAATTTTCCAATAAAACAAGTAAAACAATAAACCCAACTAAACTACACACCAGGTGGTGCTAAAATCTGTTAAATTCTGATCTCCACTTTTAATTAATTTCTATAGATACTGCTTGCTGCACTACCTCTTTTTTAAAAATGAATCTTCATTAATATACCATATCAATCTTTCGAGTAATATTATTGCTGTTGTATAACAAGAAACTACTAGTTTAGTTTTTCATCCAACGAAGAGATAATAGACTAATATTACAGCAGTTCGTGCTTGAAACCATATTTTTTTTATCAGCATAAATAGCAAAGTATGACATTATAATATGAAACTTATAATACTAATAATTTGTGGACGGAATGAATAAGTGAAGTTTTTAATTCTCGAATTCTATGTTATATAAAGGTACGTAGGTATGCCTACGTAATTATAAAAGGACTAGCGGCCCGCCCACGGCTTCGCCCGCTTAAAATACATGATTATTGATTTAAGCAGAATTGATTGACAACTATAATAAAATAAAATAAATAAATAAATCAGCTTCACGCTGTATCCCGGCACAC
>DWQW01008396.1:0-14001 GCA_018249695.1 Heliconius erato demophoon
TGGCCTCAACAACAGAACTTTAAATTTCAATACAGCACTACCGTTGGCAATTTATTTGCTAAAACGATCACGTGGAGTTTCATCAATCAACTCACTGAAATTGTAGTATCGATAGAGAGAATATGTGAATCAAATTGCAATATCATAATTTTAACCCAGTTTTTTTAAGTTAACAGAAAAAAAACAATAAAAAAATAGAAAAAATAAGGCATTTCGTGGCGCAGGGGCAAAAGTGTGTGGCTGTAAATGTGACTAGTTATGAGTTCGATCTCCACTCGAAAATGAAATATTTATAACAAGCAATGCCTCTAGAACTTGGCGAAAAATGAAAAACGAAGTGTCTTAACACTACATTACGCTTTCCTATGCCTAAACTGTTGTTAGCGTGATACAGCGTGAAGCTGATAAAAAAAATAATAAAAAATAACATGTGGAACAGCCTGTGCGAGTATAACGCAAATAAAATATTGGAAATCAAATCCACAATAAATGTGAAATTGAGGTTCACCGTAAAACGCAAATATCACCACTGGGAAGGGATTTTTGTGGGTAATGTGTCGCATAATGACATCGACTATGAATGATGCTCTGTATGTAGGTACATCACTTGTAAACGAACACTATACGATTCTTTTATACTTTCTTTAATTCTAGTTTCTTTATTTTTCTTTCAGTTTAACATAAATAAAGGAAACATTGAAGAGAAGATAAAAGTATTGGCGATTTAAAATAAAAGTTAGATTTCATTTAATACTCTATATTTAATTTATTATTGTTACAGTCTATAATATAAATTTAATATAATATGACATTTATATAGTTGTCTATCTCTAACGTATAGTGTGAAAGAAGCAACAAAAGAGGCAAAATTATAGAACTTTATATAATGAATGTTTTTCTTTTAAAAATATATTGATGTAAAAGATAAATTGAATAAGTTTAATATGAAATATAGTTATTATTACTTCAATTACAATAATATATCATCTATGGTTATATTAATTGATAAGAATATCAAAATACATTTGACTTAAATAGATTCTTATGAAGGGGTCCAATGAAGGGCGCATCACTATAAAAATGACAGGCACGTGGTGCAATACCGTTTCGTATTACTTTTTTATTTATTAAATTAAGTACAACTTTTTTCTCGATATAACATATTTCTGGTGTAAAATGAAATTTGTTTTTCATAAAATTATTTCATACACATTATATATTACAAATATACATAATATATTAATGAAGCCGGTCGTGGCGCAGCGGCACGAGGTGTGACTGCAAAACCGACCGGTTGTGGGTTTGATCCCCACTCGAGGAGATGAAATATTTACTTAAATTTATATTTCCATTTCTTCGCTCTGGTGTCGAGGTTAAGCGCGGCGTTGAGTTCTGCCATTCAACACGCAATGCCTCCAGAATTCGGCAGAACGTGGGGAACGGAGTGTCTCAACACTAGGTTCCCTCTGCCTACCCTGCTGCGTGCGGGATACAGCGTGAATTGAATTGAAGCGATTTATTTACTATATATTATTGTAATAAGCAAACAAAACAACAAAAAAATCTCCATATTTCATAAAAAAAATCCTACACCACCTGGTATTTGAACAATTCCTTTGCGGCTGAGGGAAATAAATAGTCCAATTTTCAGCATTTTCCACCATTACCAACATTTCGGACTGGATACGGGTGACGTCCGCAAATAATGAGCCCCTATACCGTACAAAAAAATCCCTTAAAACCGTTTAAAAACTGTAGAAGGTTTATAATTGTTTATTCATTTACTTATTCTGTTATGTGGTTCGCTTGTTTGCTTGGAAGGAGTTTTGTAAGGGTGGAATTTAAAAAGGTTTTATATTAGAGAGAATATTTGATAATGCCATCGTTTCTGAGGCTTTAGGAAATATTTTTATGTTTATTTTAATTTTTTGTCGTGAAATTTAATGTTGTCTTTACGGTTTTGGAAATGTGGTAATGAAAATATATGTAGGTATTTCAAGCATAAAATTCGCGTTAACTTGAACGACGAAGTAAATAATAATTAGATTAGATTCTGTCTGTCTGCTCCACAATATTTGGAAATGAAACGTGAACCATTGTAGCTCAGCGGGACCAAGTGGGACGGTTACGCGGTTGTAGGGTTCGATCTCCACTCAGTGAAATAGTTATAATTATATTATTCTAATTTCTCCGTTGAATGCCATCACTCAGCATGCAGTGACTCGAATTTGGGCGGAAAGCAGAGAACTAAATATGAGTGACACTAAGCTTTCTTGTCCTGCTGAAAATAGTGAAAAGTGAAAAAAAATTACATATGTACCATTTTTATTTACAATATTTATTAAATTATCTAAAATATAAATGCCATTGTAACTAACACATCTATCTCAATAAAAAGATTATCATTTTAAAGTCAATATTAAAATATTGAAACCTAGGTTTTAGCCAATTTAATATTTTTTGTTGCAATTTTGTCAAACAGGATTCTTAAAATTGATGTATGTTTTTTATTTATAAGCGGTTTGAAATATAATACATACAAATGTTAAGCTATTACATTCATAAATTACACCAATAATAGAGGCCGTTGTGCCATAAGGGCGTGACTGTAAAGCGACGGTTGTGGGTTCGATACCCATTCGGGGAAATTAATAATATTTTTTTAATTAATTTCTTCGCTCTGGCTTCAAAACGTAAAAAAAAGACGTAATGTCTCGTAAATAGCGGTAAACTGATTTTTAAAACAAAAATCAAAATAAAGAAATATACAACTTTATTTTAAAGGTAAATTTGAAATATATTTTTTTATTATCTCTAAAAAGACTACTTTTACAATACATTTCCAAGTATACTAGGTATGTATACTTTGAAACGTATTGTAACATGTAATAAACTTTACTAAGAAATAAAAAACAACCAATTTATCTTGTTTAATTTCTCTATTTTATTTACCTATTTTTTTATAGATCACTTACATTATATTATATTTTTTATTTCAAAGAGACTCTTTGTTCATATGATTTTCACTCCTAATAAATAGTATACAAATCGTACTCAAATTTAAATTTGCCTCAAAAAAGAATTCGTCTGGCTACTCCGCTACTCCCATAAAGTGAAGCAAAAAAAAGAACAATACAAAAAAGTTTTAGTTAATTCAGCCATGTTATATATTAACTAACAAATCTACCTTGACTTCTCTAAGTAAATCTTTTAATATTAAAACTAAATTTGAAATTATACACTAAAATAAAACATATCAAAACCCCACAAATGTCACAACCCAACACATAGTGTCTAAAATGGCGGCACGGAGACAAAACCCATTATTTTAAAAGCCGTTTCCGAAACTCTTTAGTTCTAAGCTCTAGGAAATCGTTAAAATAATCGAGTGCTAAAACGACGTTAATAAATGTAACAAAATCTTTGCAATTCCTTTGCTTATCTCGACCAGTAATGCGGGTGAGCACTAATAATGGCAGCCATTTCCGATATGAGGTATCTGGCGAGCTGGTATCGCAATATGAGTCTCTACAAAGGTGTTATTTAGCTACGCGATTACTTTAATTCTTTAGAAATTTTGTCCAAATCAGTTTTTAACAAACTAAAAGTAAATTAAATATATATTTAACTTTTTTATATATATATATATTTTACATTTCTGTTTTGTTACATATACATAAATACATCGTAAAATGGCAAAGTGCGGCGTTGAGTTCTGCCACTCAGCACGCAATGCCTCCAGAATCCGGCAGAAAGTGGGGAATAGAGTGTCTTAACACTAGGCTCCCTACCTAGCTGTGTGCGGGATACAGCGTGAAGCTGATTTCATTTAATTTAAATACATCGTAACGTCAAATTCTACCTAAATGATATTTATTTTATTTATTAATTTTTCAAAATATAATCATTTTCGAATATATTCTATTTTCTGCTTACACTCCATATTTTAAATAATAATTATTATTGTAACTTAGAAAAGAAGCTACAAGATATTTTTTATCTATTTTCTTAATTATTTAACGAAATTTCTATCTAAATCTAGAAAATTCATATATTATACATATACAAAGTAAATTACCTAAACCATAAAATGCGGGTAGACGGAAATAATAGTGTATGTGATACAATTTTATCAATAGGCCGTTACGTCATAAATCATAGACATAAAAATGGGGATGGTTTTAATCTCCACGATATCGGTAGGTCGTTTTGATTTTTCGCGGCACTGCTCACCCGTATTGATTTCTAATATATCTTTATAATGTGGTTCTCTCTGTGTTTTACCTTGCTGAACCAGATAAGATATTTGTCAAATAAGATTGGATTTTTCTTTTGTTGTATTGTTTTTGTTATCGTGTGTAATAAAAATAAGTCACTTTTCCCTCCATTTTTAGTTAAATTTAGAGATTGGGTAAATTGTGTGGTAAAAAAATTATAATGACTGCAACGCTAATCTTGAGGTCAGTCGTGGCGCAGCGGCACAAAGTGTGACTGTAAAACAGACTGGCTGTGGGTTCGATCCCCACTCGAGGAGATGAAATATTTACTTAAATTTATATTTTCATTTCTTCGCTCTGGTGTCGAGGTTAAGCGCGGCGTTGAGTTCTGCCACTCAACACGCAATGCCTACCACTAGGTTCCCTCTGCTAGATTCCCTCTACCCTGCTGTGTGCGGGATACAGCGTGAAGCTAATCTAGGATCTATTTTAGGCTTAAGTTTGGGTTTGAATATTTTTTTTGAGCTATCTAGTCCATTTATTGAGCAACGCTGTAGGTTATTATATAACATCCCGTTAATTAGTAGTAGGTTTTTAAGTAACCATCCGTTAAAAAAGTTAATTGGCAACCAGATGGGCGAAACCTCAAGTATAAGATAGGGAAAAATATAGTTGCTATTCTGTTATATAGATTGATCTATGAATTATAGATCTTATTCTACATAAATTGTATTAGAAAAGTCTTGAATATTGTAACAATACTTGATATTTTATTACAGACTCCATCTTAAGAATTCTTCTATAAAACAATGTTTTATTTTTATAATCCATTCAATATTCAAAGCTTACATTTTCTACAACTTTATATCCATATTTTTTACGAGGCTCTCTCAATTTCAATTGTAGAGCTGTCTTAACCTTTTCATAACTTCGAGGACGTTTTTTTAATATAAAAACTGAATCTTACGTGATAATGGACAAATGTCACTTTTTGCTGAATAGCCATGTTTCAATAATTGCGTTATATATTTGCATAGCAGGATAGGCAGAGGAAACCTAATGTTAAGACACTCCGTTCCCGTTAAGGTACTACTGTTCCCTACTATCTGCTAAATTTGAGGGATTGCGTATTGAGTAACGGAACTTAGCGCCGTGCTTACCCTCATTATCACATTACGGAAGCGAAAAATTAAAAATAATAATTTATTCCCTTGAGAACTTACGAAATTAAACTACTTTTCTTACTAAGTATATGCTTATATAATATAGTGCTTACATAAAAAAAAATCATAATAAAGAGGACGCTGTCTGTTTGTAAAAGCGGTGGTTGTGAGTTTAATCTTCAAACGGTTGAATAATTCTATTTTAATTATTTTTATTGTTTCGTTATATAAAACAAAGCGCGGCGTTGAGTTCCGATACTCCATTACTTACTTTAATATAAAATTAAAAATTAAATCGAAAATTTAATTACAATCACTTTAATATATTATAATATAACATACAAGCACTTGTATAAATTAGATTTACTATTAATAATTTTAATTTAGTTTGAAAACAAGTCGTTTTTCACAGTATATATTAAACATACAGATCACATAGTAATTGTCCTATATCGAAATTGTGTTTTCGAATTGGCAACGGGTTTTTGCTCGCATTTCGAATACGAGATGAGATACGAGGGCGGTTGTAGGAGGCGTATTCGTCTTGATTTCGAAATATTTATTTATTTTTAGCGTTTAGTATTAACGTACTCTTTTTTTTAAGTAATTTTATAAATTTTAAATAATAATATTTCTTTATAGCGTACAAAAATATGCCTATTAGCGGTTTGAATGTCATATTTAGCTTTTTTAACAGCTTTCCGCAGTTGGCAAAGGATCAAGACTATGTTATTTAAAAATTTTCCTTGTTAAGTGGCGGAACTCAACGTCGCGCTTTGTTTATCAGAGCTGTATTTACGCTATTACACTTACAAGGTAATTACGTCATTGCCATATTGGAACAGTTTTATTTCTCTAGATAGGGAAAGAACGGAACAAAGTGCTAACAGATATAGAAAAAAATATGCTTGAATATAATATATAACTTTATCTTATTTAACTGATAAATATATACAGAGAGTACTTATTGGGTAAAAAAAATTTTTTAGCGTCACTCTGTATTATGAGTGTTTCCGGCCAGTACACAGCAGGGTAGACGGAATCTAGTGTTAAGTCACCTCGTTTCCTATTTTCCGCCTTACTTTGGAGATATAGCGTGTTGAGTGGTGAAACTCAACGCCGCGCTTAGCCTCAACACCAGAGCGAAGCATTTCACTTCCTCGATTGAGAATCGAACCCACAACCTGTCTCGTTTACAGTCACACTCTACGCTCCTGCGCCTCGATTGGCCTCAACTGTAAATAAAATAAAGTGATATTATTAATCATTTTTAAATGCTAACTGCAAGTTACTTTACTGGCATACCTCGAGTTAGTGAAGTAATAAATCCTAGGCCTTTGCATCGCTTCTAATTGGCCCAATTCTCAAATATCCATGCATCTAAGCGTTTTGTTGTTAAGTCGTCAATATTTTTGCTCTACAAACTTTCCAGTTGAAAGTTGAAGTTTTTGCCTCGAAAATATTTACGGTTAAACGAGCTGAAATAACGTCGAGTACCTACAGTTCTTATTGTAGGCAAATATTTTTTTGTGTATTTCTTTTATTTTTTTATTTTCAAATGGTTTTTTAAAGCATTTCAAATTATGTGAAAAAGCTAGCACACAGCAGGGTAGGCAGAGGGAACCTAATGTTAAGGCACTCCCCCGATTTGTAGACATTGCGTGTTGGGTGGCGGAACTTAACAGCGGCACGAGGTGTGACTGTAAAACCGACTGGTTGTTCTGGGTTCGATCCCCACTAGAGGAGATGAAATATTTACTTAAATTTATATTTCCATTTCTTCGCTTTGGTGTCGAGGTTAAGCATGGCGTTGAGTTCTGCCATTCAACACCTCCTGAATTCGGCAGAAATTGGGGAACGGAGTGTCTTAACACTAGGTTCCCTCTGCCTACCTTGCTGTGTGCGGGATACAGCGTGAAGCTGATTTTTTTTTTATTACTAGTAACAAGACGACGACGTGGACAAGAAACATACATTTTTGATCTATATATTTCCTCGTTCAAAAATAAAAGTTACACAATATAACGTGTAAATAATATTTTATGGCAGTATATGTAAGTATCAAAGTTTCATAAAAAAGCATTAATCTTCATCCAGCGTCGATTTATTGACAAGAAAATCAGAAAGCTTACCCGACGCCACTGCACGGAATTCTGATGCCGTTTTCAGAATGCCTTACAAACGACCCGCCATTATCAATCTAACCTAATCTATCCCTGAAGGGAAGTAAACAGAGGATGGTCTCTGTCACCAGATCAAAATGGTAGTAGAAATTATATAAAAAAAATATTTGTAAATTTATAGTTTATTTAGTTTAGGCCAGTCGTGGCTCAGAGGTATATGCATGATGGATTGTGAGTTTGATTCCTGTTCGAGGAAATGAAATGCTTTCATAATTTATTGGAAGTGGAAAGCGGAGTGTCTTAACACTAGGCTCCCTTTGCCTAAGAAAAATCAATCAATTGAATTATTTGTTTTAAAAACTAATATTAAACATTATATTAGAGGCCAGTCGTGGCGCAGGGGCACAAAGTGTGACTGTAAAATCGACTGGTTGTGGGTTCGATCCCCACTCGAGGAAATGAAATATTTATTTAAATTTATATTATCATTTCTTCACTCTGGTGTCGAGGCAAAGCGCGGTATTGAGTTCCGCCACTCAACACGCAATACCACCAGAATTCGGCGGAAAGTGGGGGACCGAGTGTCTTAACACTAGGTTCCCTCTACCTACCCTGCTGTGTGCGGGATACAGCGTGAAGCTGATAAAAACAACATATTACTTTGAAAACACACAATAAAAAATGCATTTCACCAAATCATCAGAGATTTCTCCATAATGTATTCTAAGGATGTCACTATAGACCATTTCGTGGGGTTTCAGTGTCGAATTTGTAAATATTGGTTCATTTTGAGGGACGGTGAGTGATTCTCTTAAATAGAATCATTTGTACAGAGGGCTGGGTTACACACTTGTAACGGCTTATTGACCACTTTATGGGTGGGGACTCCTTAAGTGTTGCGTAGGCTGAATACCAATGTGGAAGTGGAATAGTGTTGTATGGCTTGGGGTATGGGTTTGTTTTTATTCTCATGGGAACACCTAATTTAAGCAATGGATGGTGAAACAGATGAAAATAGAGTGTACAGTGAAGTGTTACTCTGTTTCTCTCTTTTATGTCAATTTTATTATATAGGGTACTTAATTTTTTTTTATTTTCATGGAAACACCTAATTTAAGCAGTGGATGGTGAAACAGATGAAAATAGAGTGTAGAGTGACGTGTTACTCTGTTTCTCTCTTTTATATCATTTTAATTATATAGAGTACTTAGTTTAGATCGTCATATTTTTGCGATCATTATCAGAATCCAATTCTATACAAATTCTCGTTTATTCGTACATTCCCAAACAATAATAATATATTAAAATGTTATCTATTTAAAAAGCAGTTGTAGCAAATAACAAAACTTTCTTACATTTCAAAACTTGCTGTGATAATTTGTAGAAGAGAAAAAATAAAAGAACTTTGTTTTTACATTATATTTTAATTCTCGAGAACTTTACTGTTAATTTACTGGTATTTTTTTTACCTCGATCCAAACAGCGTTAAACATATTTCACAGGGTTTTTGCTCATTTGCATTAAAACCAGCATCTGCTAGTAATAGCTTCTCAAAACCAAATATATTACGATCATTTATGGATTTTTAGATTGATGCCATCGTGTAGTGTCTGACTGTGATGCTATGGTTGCGAGTTCGATCCTTAATTTGTTAAATAATTTATTTTCACACACTTTTTTCACTCCTAAACACTTAATTCAAACGAAAACGGAGAATGGATTGATTCTTCAGACGATCTCTGAGATCGGATGAGGGTAGAATTTCTGTAATATAATTATATCAATATTGATAGAAATATCTTAATAGTAACGAAAAAATAAAAAAATATTTTTATAAATAATATAAACATTTTTTATCTTAACACGATCCAGAGTGAAGCTGAAAAAAAAAATAGATTTAGATGTAGATTACATTTGTTAACTTTAGATAAATATTCCAAGTTTATTTTTATTATTTGACCATTTTTCCTTATTCATTGGAAATAGTAATATAAAATATTTAAAGTGTACACAATATACATATATTAAATAAATAAGCTTCACGCTATATCCCGCATACAGGGAGAATCTAGTGTTAAGACACTCCGTTCCTCACTTTCCGACGAATTCTGGAAGCATTGTGTGTCGTGTAGCGGAACTCGCTTTGCCTCGAAAACAGAGCGAAGAAATGGAAACATAAATTTAAGTAAATATATCATTTCTCCTCGAGTGGGGATCGAACCCACAATCAGTCTCGATTACAGTCCCACTTTGTGCCCCTGCGCCACGACCGACCTCATACATATACACACACAAATACAGTTTTTAATGAAACCTACTATCGATTAAGAGACAGAACACTGCCAAATCCCACAATTGACTTCCCAATGTAATTACGCCGGAGGCCTACGCGTTGATAAGAGTCGTGTAGGGACAGAATATAAATGTGATAAACAAAATATACATTCACATTAGTTTTATCTTTATAATATCAACCGTATAAATTATCAGACCGGGATTGTGGATAGTATATTTTAGCAATACATCGAATATGGGTACTGTATTTAGTGTATTGGTATTATTGAGTACTTTTATCTGTATAATTATTATTGTACTATTAAAATAGTCGATCAGAAATTATATTCCAGAAATAAGTAAAGGTTGGATACCTTTACTTATTTCTGGAATATAATTTCCCACAATATTTTTTTATTTGTTACAACTTAAGTAATAATTGTCGAGACAAAGCACGGCGTTGAGACCCGCTTCCAGTCGGTGGAAAGTGGGGAACGGAGTGTCTTAACACTAGGTACCCTGCTCTGTGCGGGATACAGCGTGAAGCTGAAAAAAAATCTTAAATAATGACCAAAGTTTATATACTTTAACAACTGTTAGCTATATTACTACAAGGCATTCCATCGTTTGGTAACGGATATTACATTACAGACTTTGTAATAATATACCTCCTTATATCCCACTTGAAAACATTCCAGGACATAAATCCTTGAAATTGTTTTAATATCTATATAATTAAATACAAAAGCAATAAGAATGAAAGTGTATTCAGATATTAATTTGAACTACCCTTGAAACATTTTTTATTTAAATCAGCAAAAATGAACAAATTTTTTTTTATTATTTATGTATTATTTAAAATATATTACATCAATATTGAACATAATTAAACTATTGAAGTTTAACACAAAGAAGCATGTAGAACAAAATAATATTTTCTCCATTTTATTACCACAACTTTCCCTTCTAAAAGTACGGTTAAAACATTACTGTGATTAAATTTTAACTAGAATGTTTTCTGCTGACGCTACTCGAGTATATTTGAACGCGCAGTAACGGCCGTCTCGGAAAAGATCATTTCGCAAAACGCAATTAAACTTTAACTTCATTAATGAAAATACCTTATTTTCTTTCCTTCAAAATAATAGGCGGCCATATTGTCCTCGGAGTCGGGCCATTGTGTCTTTTAACAATAAGTATTTCATTCTTTGGCCATTGTAGGAACGTCACAGTTCTTTTAATTGGAGCACATCACGAAATATTAAGTGACCAGAGCAGTTTAGGTATTATGGTGTCATTTAATATACCCTAGCTTATTCACTTCTTTTGTTTTAAGTGAAATTGAACTTTTTTTTGGTCGTTTTACAGCTAATTATGTGCTAAGCTAACAAAAGTTACTTTTAATTTGTTAAATTTTTGTAGTTTTGGTGTATTTTTTTAGACAGAATTTAGGGGTTTTAAACTGTCGGTTTTTATTAATGATATTTTTGAAGTGTTAACCCACACTTCGGGAAAAATGTTTATTTAGGAAACGTATAAAAAATTGAGCGTAGCGGAAGTTAAACGCGCGCCTCTTGGAAGCTATTGAAACGCTCCGATCACTATGCCATACGTTCTCATCTATCTACGTCACAATTCTTATACACTTGCTACAACCTATTTATGTCATCTCCAAGACGCGAAAAGGCGCGGGTTCAAATTCCGCTACATACAATTTTTTATACATTTTCCATATAAATTACATACATTATTAGTCCATTAAATCTCTCCAAAACATATTAACACCGTATACCGTTGATTTACAATTTCAAACTATGAACGCGATAGTAATATATTTCACGTTCTCCAAGGTACGATTTATAGTAGAAGCAGATCAAATTCAGTCTGTACAATATATAGTCTCCCGTCCATTTTATTGTAGAGAAAAAAAGCTTAAATTTATGTACTGTAAGCAAAGAACTCTATATTGCAACAAAGCTAAAGTATAAATTGGTGGAAAGTTGTTTGTGCTATGTTATTTTTCATCGCGGCTATCTCCCGAACAGGTAGGTAGGTGCCTCGGAACAGTCTGTTTGCTCGAACAACACAGCGAAAATAAAACTGGAACTAGTCATATGAAAATATGAATTTGAATAAGCTTTGTAACAATGGCGCTGTTTTATGTTTTGAGAATTCTTTTAAATGTTTTCTTTTTATCTTATTACTTACTAGTGGGCGCGCACAGCTTCGGCCGCTTATTTGCACACTTAGGGGTGAATTCTAAAAAACCATGAAACACGTTTTCAATGAAATATTTTGAAAAGTCTGAGTTTAAATTTTTATAAAAGTCGGTGGCGATTTAAATACTTTTCCATATAAACTTTCAACCCCTTATTTGAACCCGTAGAGGGTGAATTCTAAAAAACCATGAAACACGTGTTCAATGAAACATTTTTAAATGTCTGAATTTCAAATTTTATAAAAATCGGTGCTGATTTAAAAAAAAATCCATACAAACTTTCAACCCCTATTACATCCCTTTAGGGTTAAAATTGTTCAAAATCCCTTCTTAGTGGATGTCCAAAATGAACAGCTATGAAGTATGTTATGAAAATAAAGAAATTATGAAAGTAAACATCTGTCCAAATTTCACGTTTCCACCATCAGCGGTTACGGCTGTGCGTGCGTCTTACCTCAGTCAGTCAGGTACATGTCGTTATATATATAAATAGATAGATAGATAAGGTGTTTATCTATATTTAATTTCTTTTTTCGTGGTTATTCTAAAACGTCTGGTTTTACAGGCACAAAGGTGAATGTAAACGTAACAGTTTGTGGGAAAACTTACTCGAGAAAATTATTTATTGTCTTTTTCTGTAAGTACGTACTTCACAGGCTCGTATCACACTCAATGGACATTACACAAACACGTCTTATATCGTATTAATGGTGTGTTGTGAACGAGATTCTGTTTGACTGTTTAAACTTGTGAATGAGTGACTGTATGAAATGAACGACCGAAGGAACGATTAGTTTACTTATACACAAAGTATGATTATTTTATAAGATTTACATATGGCCCTTAACGAAACGTGAATTACCGAAAATTATTTTAAAACTTATAAAAAAACAGCTGAGGCCAGTCGTGGCGCAGCGGCACGAACTGTGACTGCAAAACCGACTGGTTGTGGCTTCGATCCCCACTCGAGGAGATGAAATATTTACTTAAATTTATATTTCCATTTCTTCGCTCTGGTGTGTTAAAATAATTTTCAATGAAGAAAGTATAAGAGGATAAGTAAGTAACAACTACCTAATAGAATGTGTACTGTAATGTTGGCCTCACATAAAGATATTTTCCATTAGCTGCGGTGTACATTTTCAGGCAACATAATTTATCTAAAAGCCATAAAACTAGAAGACATCCATATCTACACGAATATCCTGGCATAAAGCCAAGGGCAGACCAGGTTACTCCTTCTGAACCGCAAATATAATACAAAATAAACCTTAATAGAATAAAAGTAAAGTTTATTTTTCATTAGCATATTTTGAAACCACCTTCGTTCACCTTTGCTATCACTTTTAAAAGATTGTTTTTAACAAAGCTTCGTATTAGCTTTTCGTTGTCTAAACTGAAGTTAATTTGGAAGATGTATTTTACAGAGTGTTTTTTTATTGTTTTACTATTACTTAGCTTTACGACTAACATCACTGATATTTAACTTATGCACCCCCATCTTCAGAAGCCAGTAAAATCGACAGGTAGTGGGTTCGACTAGAAGAAATTAAATATTTATTATTACCATTTTCATCGTTCTGGTGTTGAGGTAAAGCGCGGTGTTTAGTTCCGCCACTGAACACGCGATGCGAATTAAGCGGAAAAATGGGTAAAATGTCTAACAGCTTAAAAAAACCTCATCCTCAACCCAGAAGGTTTATTGTTTTATTTTTTACAAAAATATTATTTGTTTCTAGTAATGACAATGTTCTTTCAGTAACCACGTTATTTAAAAATAAATAACAAAATAATAACCATTTAATATACAGTTTATAAATTATTATTATTTACTAAAGCAGTAATTCATAGTTATATTTGTAAGCGAGATCGACCTGCGCTTGACTTAAATTTTATTCATCATAAAATAAAGTCGTTTTCAAGTTCCACTGGCAATCCTTTACGTTACTTTTTCGACATCTGAATTTCTACGTAGATTTTAACTCGAACATTTTTATACGGTAAAA
>DWQW01008397.1:0-14000 GCA_018249695.1 Heliconius erato demophoon
CCATATACCTTGAATTGGATCCCTGCGATCCTTACGCGTTTATTTAAAAATGTATAAAATTTTACTCAAAATCAAACACTCCTCGTAACTCAACAACTGGTTCTCATATATCAGCGGTGACAAGTGAAACGTGTGCAGATTAGTGCTGCCACTACTCAAAAAAAAATTATCTAAATTTCTTTTTAAAATAGCTCTGTTAACACATATTTTCAAAGGTGCCCCTGTTCTAAGCTGCCCCCCTCTCCCCTACTATAAAAGCGCCCTCAAAAACTATTTTTTTTTACAATTTATAATATCTCAAAAAAAAGTTTACAATTTATAATATTAATAATATATTGTTTTGAGGCCAGTCGTGGCGCAGCGGCACGAGGTGTGACTGTAAAACCGACTGGTTGTGGGTTCGATCCCCACTCGAAGAGACGAAATATTTACTTAAATTTATATTTCCATTTCTTCGCTCTGGTGTCGAGGTTAAGCGCGGCGTTGAGTTCTGCCACTCAACACGCAATGCCTCCAGAATTCGGCGGGAAGTGGGGTATGAAGTGTCTTAACACTAGGTTCCCTCTGCCTACCCTGCTGTGTGCGGGATACAGCGTGAAGCTGATTTAATTAGATTTTTTTATTTATTGTTAGCAAACTTGTGTAAAAGTGGGTAGATGCAAGTGAAAAAGACTGTAAGCGTAATGGAATTGTGTCAATCGGTGGCAGTTACATAATAGCATAAAAAAAACAAAATATCGTTATCGGCTTAGAGTGTAAACCTGCTAAGTCCATTTTTGTTTTCTCGTTATGTTCATTTTTATACCATTTGATAGTGCTATAAAAAAATATAAATATACAAGATATCATAAAAATTAATTTTCGGATTTGGAACTTGATTCGTCTTCTCTTGTTTTTTATAATCAATTTTCGAGCTCGGAACTTGACTCGTCTTCTCTTGTTTTTTTAATTTCTCTTTTAAAAATGTTTTTGTCTCTCCTGATAATTTGCTTGAGGCTGTTAGCAGGTTTATACTCTAAACTGATGATAGATTTATTGATTATATCTCCTCAAAAATTTCGCTCAGCGCAAATATGTCATTGTTGTACCAAACTAAAGATTTATAAAACGATTTACATGCAAAAATATCGAATATTTCACATATTCGATATTATTACTAGCAAAGTACCGCAGTAAATGGAAAATAACGTAATTGGCTTATTCTATATTGTAAGTCTATTGACCCTCCACTGTTAGAATTAAAACATTCACGATTACCTCGTTTATTCAAATCGCTTGATCCCCTTAACGCAAACAACGTAACAATACAAATAAAACGTATTTTTGTTTTGAATCCCTTATATTTTTGTGTAAAACGACTCTATTAACATATTAGGTCTAGATCAGTGTTTCCCAACATGGGGACCACGCCCCTCAGGGGGTCAATTTGATATTTAAGGAGGTCTATTAAAAAATAGACTCGACACGACTTTAACCCTTTCACTCCGGGCTTTCACTTTGCATTGCATTTAAATGAAATACAATGCAAAGTCTTAAATAATTGCTATAAATAATTATTAGGTAAAATTTCGTAGGACGAGACGAGTAGGATATCAACTGGATGTTTGGTTGCTGCCGCGGGGGACAAATATAACATCTTGTGCTGCAGATGGTGCTCACTCTGCTACACGTGAAACTGAAATAAAAAGAATATATGGTTAAGATAACCATTCAATCTTAAAATGCTTAAGATAACCACTCAAACATTCAGTATTCCAGTTCAAGGCAATGCAAATGAATGTCTACGAGTATTTATTTGGCCTGAATCGATTGTCACAAATGGTTTAAACTTGTTACGATTTGCCGCCTGAGCGGTGAGCGTGACAGGTCGCCGGTAATGGAGTGTTAGAAACTGCCTCGCTTTATAACTGTAATAGATATTTATATCTAGATGTTGTATAGTTTATTTAAATATTGTATTACTTTTTTCTGTGGCTTTGTTCCTTTGGACATATTTTAAATGCGATTCGTTGATACTGTTGCTTACATATAAAACATTAATGGGATGTAATAATATAGCTTCGACGATAAAAAGGACTATCCAACGCAAAAATAATTTTCCAATAAAACTAGTAATTCTTGAGATTAAAACGTCCAAATAAACTCTTTAGCTTTATAATATTAGTATAAATATGGAAAATATCATAATTTTCAGCATATATTAATGATATTTCAATAATATTAAAAATAGCTATGTCATTAATATGACAAAGTGAATTAAATATTTCGTGTTAACACTTGTCGCTGTTTGTATAGGAAATAAAAATAGAAATTTGAAGAACTTTGGAAAACTCACTAACTTTCCAAGAAAACAACATTCCAAGAAAACAACATTCCAAATTTCAGCATTCTACGCCGCGTAAGTTTGCGTTCTGCGTTATCTGTACGTACTCAGTGCTCGGAAATGAAATGAAAAAAAAATATACCTACAGTATGAAATTATTATACTATAGAAACAGAGAATAGAGAAATGCGGCGTTGAGTTCCGCCACTCAACACCCGAGCAAACAAGCCCAAAAAAAAAAACTGTTCCCTGGGGAACAGAACTGTCTAAAAAAAAAAATAAAGAAAGTGGTAGGATACTTTTTTTATCTATATAATAAAACACAATAAATGATTGAAAATATCTTTTGAATATTGAAAAAAATATATATTATAAAAAGAAAAAAGTATATTTCTTTCGTCCAATGCGCCTATAAATGTACCCTCCCTATATTTCAAGCGGTGTCACGAATGCCATAACACCAGTTATTTCAACTGTCAAGGAGGGGCCCAAAGATATACGGCCCGGAGGTAAAATCTATAAAGTTCCTTTCTAACCTATGTTTTTGTCATCTACACATTCAATTGTTTTCAGAAAAAAATCCGTATAAATAAAGATTGTTTGTAAGCAATTTAGTGGAATAAAAACATTAGTTTGAGCACCTTCAACAAACATTACTTTGAGTACCTAAATAACATATAGGTGTGTATATAGCATTATTTCGATTAGGTTTCAGTCTGGGTCCCATATATAGAAGGTTAAGCTGCGGGAATCTAGTGTTAATGCACTCCGTTCCCTACGTTCTGTCCATTTTTCGAGACATTGCGTATTGTTTGATTTTGTTTCTTACAAGAGAGAGGAAAGGAAAATTATTCATTACCGAATAATTTTCCTTTCCTTTTTTTTGAGAGGATAATTTGATTGTTTTTTTTCCTTTTTTTGAGAGGAAAGGAAAATTATTCATTACCGAATAATTTTCCTTTCCTCGATCGAACCCAAAACCATTACGACTTTACGATTAGTCGTTGTGCCACTGCGCACGGCGGTCTCACGCCTAGGTTTAAATTTGAATTAATTAATTTTAGTTTCTGTTACGATTACCCTGACAAAGATCCATTCAACTCGTTTCAATTTCCTTTTATCTATATTTAAAAAATACGATATATTTTAAATTTATATATACACAAGTATCAAGTTACCTACTATGTAGCGTTGAATTTTACTTTGATGGTAAATTCCTAGATTTAATACAGGGTCTAAGGAATATAGCAACAATAAATCATTCCAGATTAATGGAAATGGCCTCATTGTCATGTATCTGTACTTAAATTTACCGGAAAACAGAATCAAAAGCTTAGACTGAACAAAATTACTAATATTATTCAGAACGTCGAACAAAATTATATCTTCAACAAAAACACTTATATTCTTATACAATTATGCTCTCATTTTCTTCCGTCTTGAAAGAACTTTTTTATTTCCTTTAATAATAATCTCATTTACTTTTTTATATAAAAGTACTAAAAGATTAGGTTAAAAAGATAATTCTTAAAGTTTCGTTTTACCATAAAATAATGTAAATCAGTCTAATGAAATGTAAAGCTACCTGACCTTTGTGTCCTTAATTGGAAGTACTTTAATTAAAAACTAAAATTTCAAAAGCAATTTACCGCCGATCCTGAATTAGATATTCAGTCAAGTAATAAAATACTACTTAGAAAGTTAATTTGTATAAAGATTAATTAAAAAAAGTAGAACTTCACACCTTTTCCCGTGTAGTAGAGGAGGCAAAGAAAGCCTCGTACTAAGATACTCCGAGCCTTACTTTTCGCCCATTTCTTCAATATACTATCTATTATGTTGCGGAACTTAACGCCGGTCACGGTCATTCACTAAAACGGAACAATAAAAATAAATTAAATATAATCATCCTCCTGAGAACTGATCAAACCTAAAACACAGACGCTGTCTCAGTGTGCCACGACGGCCTCGAAGTTTAAATATAAAACTATTAACACTAAAATAGCTTATTAAGACTGTATCTGTTAAAATAGTTATAGGTTCAAACCTATTTGAGGGCATGTAGATATAAATATCTATATCCCCTCAATTATAAATAATTTATAAATTTTTTCTTGTTCGAATCGAATTTATCTATTACAAAACATATCAAAACTGTAATAACTAATTTACTTTATTTATACTATTTAGCTGTCAGTAAAATAAGTTATGTGTAATGTAATAAATTTAATTCGATTTCCACTAGAGAGGAATGCTTGCACTTGAACTATTTTAATTTTCTCGCTCTATTAGAAAAATAATTTAATAAATTAATAGAAAAAACAGTGAGGCCGTCCCATGGCGCAGTGGCACAAGCTTGCGTCGGTAAACGCGATGGTTATAGGTTCAATTTCCACTGGGAGGAACGAAATATTCAACATTTTCTTTTCCTCGCTCTGGCAATAAGGCAAAGTGCGGCGTTGAAATCCGCCACTCAACACGCAATGCTTCCAGAGTTCTGCTTCCAGGTGAGAATGCTCCCAGATGGAAAGTGGGGAAAGGAAGTATCTTAATAGAGAATGATGTGTTTTAACACTAGGATCCCTCTGCCCGCTATTTGCGGGATACAGCGTGGGGTTAAATAAAAAGGATAACAACTATAGTGTTTTTATTAATTTACAAGGAGCTTTTCAGCTTCCAATTTGGTCTAAATTGTGTGACTATCACTTTTTTATTAGCAACCGTCATCTTTTCTGTGAGACCTATTACACTAAACGTAATTATTAGGTAATTAATTAGAATTACACAAGCTTTGTAATGCCTTTAATGACCATCATTGATGTCAGATAAACAACCAAGTAGACTACTACTTAATATACTAAGAAGAATATAAGAAATCATTAGCACACCCATCAACTTTTGACTGAAGTGAGCGTTGCTTAACCAGCCCCAGTGTGGTAAAAATACTAGACTGTGATAGGAAACCAAACAGAAGCCTCAATATATAAAGGAAACAATATTTTATCTCTTGTGGATGTTTGTTCAGCAACAGGTTATGAACTGCTCGGAGTTGATCTCGGAAATGACGAATAGAAGGAAAATGTTGGCTTGCTTTTGGAAACAAACACAATCAATTTTATTATTTCTGATATCTTTGAGCTCAGTTTAAGAAGCATGTCTGTATATTTTTTTGTTTTTTGTTTTTTTTTAATATAATTTTGGTTTAATAGTTACATTATGGCAAAAATATATTATCCATGTTTTATACGTATAAACCTTCCACTTTAATCTGCTTGGCTGTAAGTGGAAATCACATTGAATATTTTTCAATGTTCTGAAGTGGTATTTCATACCAATATATGATAGAAAAATACCTTTCAAATTATTAACTTTTACACGACACTACTAACACTATTATATTAATTCCATCTTACTTTTCCTCGTAAGTAATTCAAATAGTCATTTGCGACATTTAAAAAACAGTTTTCCCTAAAAATCGGATAAATTTGAGACTGAGACCCATTTCGCACTTAAGGCTAACACTTTTTAACGCGACTTAAGTCTATAGACCCGGATAAAACGACTCGTCTTCGAATTTAATTGTAACTGCACCCATATTAGGGGGTAGAATTTATACAGAGCTTAGTAAATGATATTTTTCTAAAGTATACTTTATGTCGTGTTTTTTGTTTATATAATTGTTAAATCATGCTTTTTTAAGGATTTTTTAAGTGTTAAATTCTTAAATTATACTGTGGCCAGTCGTGGTGCAGGGGCACACGCGTATGACTATAAACTTGAGGAAATGAAATATTTATTATTTCATTTTTTCGTTGTGGGATCGAGGCAAAGCGCGGCGTTGAGTTCCTCAACTCAACATGCAATGCCTTCAGATTTTGACGGAAGGTGGGAACCAGGATATCTTTTTTATACTATGCTACCCTGCTACATGCAGGATACAGCGTGAAGCTGAAAAAAGGAAGGGACAGAAAAAGATATCTTTTATTTAAGATTTCCAGACCAAAACAATATATCATATATTAGATTTCATCGAGTGGGAATCGAACCCACAAGCTGTCGCATTTACAGCTGCACGACTGTATCACGTTGATCGTTTCGCTTTAACCGATTGTAACTATGTTTAGAGTTACCTCGGACACTTACAATGTGTCATGTGTCATACTTAACATTTACTTATTTAGCCGCAAGTAAACTGATTTAAATAAATGAAATGAAATATTTCATAATCTTAAATGACAGTATATAGAATATAATATAATCATTTAATTGTAGCGAATTATAATAAATTTTGTCCGACAAATTGGTGGTGTGTAATACAATATATGTTTATGTAAATAGACAACCCCATAGTGAGTATCGCGAGGATTTCCCTGGAGGTTGTCAAGCACTATTAGCGTTACAATATGTTGATTTAAGTACCTACGAGTATATATATTCAATACATAAGGCCGTCGTACCGCCGCAGGACAATAGATTGTAAGCTTGAAGTTTACAGATTCTATCTCCACTTAGGGAATGATTATATTTAATTTATTTTCATATTTCAGCTCTGGTAAACGAAGTGCGGCGTTGAGTTTCGCCACTAAATAGAATGTTTTAGCACTTTCTCTGCCTAAGCGGAACCATTGGTGCACGAGTCTGATTCGAACTTGAACTGTCGCCTGTGTACAGCTGGGTGGACAGACAAATCGTAATGTCATAATATTTCACATTCCACTGGAACTCAAGATAAAACAAAATGTGTTGGCAGAACTCAGCACCCCGTAAAAAAGAATATTTTGTCCTATGTCAAATTTCCTTAAAAAACTCTATACTCTAAAATAAAGTTTTATTTCCTCGCTCTGGTAACAAGACTAAGCGCAGCGTTAAGGTGCGCTACTCAGATATTGGACAGTGTATCTGGCTTTATATTAAGTTAATAATAAATAGCCGCTTTATTTCTTAAACGAGCATAATCTTGGAAACATGGTTAATTGCACCAAATTATAAGCAGAAAACTTAAAAAAAACAATAACATTACCCATTAGCTGTATAATGTAAAAATACACTAACCAGACATTGAATTTACTCACGTCAAGCACTCTATTATAATATTAAAGACCTTTTCTTTCTATTTCCATTTATCACGTATACAGTCTAGGAATCCAATGAGAAGATCAAATATTTGTAGCAAATAACTTGAGACAATACTATTGATATGATTTTATTTTATATCAATAAAGAATATTATAAATGGGTTTGAATTTCATTCTTTCCTCTTTTATAGGACACCGACACTATTTATATGGCACCGTCGTGGCGCAGTTTGAACAGTTTTAACTAATCGGGTCGGTTGAAGTTCCCAAAGGAACTTTTATTTATAGATTTACAATGTTTACCGTGCATGGGTATATAGACAGAATCTTGTGTAAAGTTACTCCGTTCTCCATTTTCAGCTCCAGTTTGGCACTACCTTTTATCTTGTCACCAAGGCGACAAAATGAAAACAACTCATTCTGCCGAATCAACCGAAACCGAATAGGAAAAGAACCCACAGCTGTTACATTTACAGTCAGACATGTCACTGTGAAGCTACATCACAGCGAATTTAATTTCTATGTTCGTTGAAAATTTTCGATTGAGCTTCCCCACCCATTAATTAAAGCTGACTGACAAGTCTTATATAAAACAAGTAATTAACGTAGAAAAAGCTTTGGATTAGAAGACTCACGAGTTATCTTTCAACTGGTTGTGACCAGGCAATTTATTAACTACGTTCTTTGACTTTGATTTTTTTTAAATACGGTGCTTGCTTCAAGTTCCGCATATAGCAGGGTGGAAAAACGGGAACCTAGTGTTGAGACGTTGTTATCCATACAAATTTTTAAGACATGATAGAATCGACTTCAAATTCGGTGCATTTACAGTCAGAATCTCTCGACGATAGACGCATTAAAGTACAATTTAACAGATTTTTTGTAGTCTCACGCTTTATCCTGCGTAGTGAAGCGAAGGTAAGGAGCATCTAGTATCACAATATTCCTTTCCTCGCTACAAATTACATACATAAAAGGAGACGCATCCCCCTATTTTTAAACTCGAATAAAACAGCAGTGTGTAAGATATTTGTTATGAAATCGATCATTTATACAATTAAGAATATAGAAAGGGTTTTCTGGTTTGTACTTAGAATATCGTGTATAGTGTTTATTGTATTTTTACTTTTAATTGTCGCGACAAACTTGAACCCAAATCTCTTCTCCAAAATTTACACCATTCATATTTAAAAATCTGGACAAGCGCGAGTCGGCTTGCCCACCTAACGTACAATTGGAGGTAAATAGCCAGACCCTTTGCATCTGATACCTCACTTGAACTAGCGGCTTTAATACCAAATTTTGCCCCCCTATTAACCCTATTATTTGTTTATAGTTTTAAAATTTTTTCCTAAGCTAGTACTACCTGTAGATGTTACCTGTATGCATAATTCTAGGTAACCGTTCTTGAGAGACAGACAAACAGACAGACACACAAAATACAGGGGTTACGAGTCACCTCAAAAATGTCAGTATAAAAAAAACAACAACTTACCGCAACGCGTAGATGCACGCGAATGATCGCATTCACTTCAATTAGAGAATAGGTCAAGTATTAGAAAGAATACCGGCAATACCAACGAAATATTGAACACTTTTATCAAGTATTAGGGTATTAGTCACCTTTGTAGCCTTCCTAGGGTTAATACTAGTAGGGCTACCAATATACTCGTACATCTCTTGATTTAGGAGGCAATATTTAAACTATATTATTATTATTATTAAACATATTTACCATACGAAGTATTCCTGGAGGCGAACTTCTCTGTCGCTGAAACTTGCCAAGTAGCAATATGTCAATATTAACTAACTTCAACTGAAACCACGACACAATCTCGCATGCAACAAGTATGCTGCGACACTAAAATCACAGTAAATTGCCGAAGCTTACAACGTCTTAGAGAATATATTTACATTGGAAAATACATATTGCTAAGACTTTGGCTTGACTTTCGAATAACTGTGACTCAAACAAAAAAAATAAAAAATCTAATTCATGTTGTATCCCGCACACAGCAGGATAGGCAGAAAGACCAAATGTTCAGATACTTCATTCCCCTGAAATGAAATACTGGAGGCATTGCTTGTTGAGTGGCGGCACTCAACGCCGCGCTTCGACACCAGAGCAAAGAAATGCAAACGTAAATATAATTAAAAACTTCGCGGTCACAGTCAGTCATCAGATACTTAAATAAAGTTTAAATCTATAAAATGTTATTGTATTATACTTGGTACATTGAACCAAAACTAATTTAATTATTATTTCGATCATTTGGTGTAACAATGAATAAAGTATTATAAATACTTTAAGCCGACTGTATACGCGTCAGGTTGTGTATTTCGATGAACACTCGAGGAAATTAAATAATTAATATTATCTTTTTCTTACTCTGGTAGCGAGGCAAAGCTCGGCGTTGAGTTCCACTCAACACGTAAAGCCTCCGTAATTCAGCGGAAAGTGGGAAACGGAAATATCTTAATGGGAACGGAGTGTCTTAACACTAGCTTCTCCTGATATGTGCGGGATACAGTGTATAAAGATAAAATTTTCTTTTCAGCTTCACGTTTCATTAATTATCGCCTCCAACTTTTTTTGTTTCAACTAAAAGTAATACTATGTATATTGGAAACACGGTTTTTATGCGTTTTAGTAGGAATTTTGTGAATTCCTCTTTTATGCTCTATGCCAAATTTAAACTTTTGAAGTCTAATATATTTCGTTGCCTATTAGTTTCTCAGTTAAGGGACAATATTATTTTATTTATTTTTTTATAGAAAAAGATAAAGCAAACGTGCGTAAGGATGAGTTGCCCACAACCGCGTGTAACACCAGTGGAGCTACAGGTGCGTTGTCGGCCTGTAAAATATCAAAAAAAAATCAGCTTCACACTGTATCCCACACACAGCAGGGGAGGCAGAGAGAATCTAGTGTCAAGACACTCCATTCCCCACGTCTCAGTTTAGTCAAAAAGACCAAATGTTTTTTTTTTTTAATAGTTGAGTTGTTAAGCGCCACAGACTTTTGTTGTCCGTGCCTTTTTTGTTCTTAATAGATTATTAAAAATGTTATTTTTTTCTTTTTTAAAATGTGAAGTGGATGTTAATATCTTGAATGGTCTGCTTTTGTCAAATCCTTCTGGAGGTATTGCGTGTTTAGTGGCGCCGTTGTTTGGCGAACTCAATACCGCTCTTTGCCTTGACACCAGAGCGAAGAAATGGAAATAAATTTAAATAAATATTTCATTTCCTCGAGTCAGGGAGGATCAAATCCACAACCGCAGCGTTACAGTCACACCCTTGTACCCCTGGGCCACGACGGCCTCTTTAAAATATCAATAGATAACAAAACTTTTGTTGATTCTTCGATCTTGACTATGTCTAGTGCTACGTTTTACAGTGCCATTAGTCATGCAATGTCACTAAAAATCTCACTTGCTATCAGACAAAAGAAGAAATACAAAGTGATGAGGTTGACGAACTGTCTTATCCCATTAAAAATTTAAGATAAAGATATAGATGAAAGATTTCGTAATTTAGCATTTTTTCAGCTTTCACTGCATCCCGTACATAGCAGGGTAGACAAATGGAACGTGGGAACCTAATGTTAAGAAACTCTGCTCCCATTAAGACGCTTGCCACCCCCACAATCCGCCGAATTCTCGGGGCATTGGTTGTTGTTATCGTTATTGAGCGAGGAAATGAAAATATTAAATATTTTCCCCAAGTGCGAATCGAACCCACAATCGTCATATCTACGGTCGCACGCTTGTGTTCCTGCACCACGACCACCTCTAAAAACATCTAATATATAAATAAACATCTTAATAGTAGCACAAGATTATTTATATGAAAATTAATTTTCTACATATATTTGAGAATACATTCGACAATCCGTGTAGTGCTGGGATGAAAGAGATCTTATCTCGGTTACTTTTTATTGCGACACGTATCGTTGGCGATGATGGCTTTAAAACACACGGTGTGGAATACCGGACGGTAACGCTCATAAATAAATGACTTTTTGGCTGCACGCTGTAACCTGCACATGGCAAGGGAGCCAGGGGAACCTGAGTAAACTACGTCTCTTCTAAGACAAATAAATGACTTTTTATTATTATTATTATTATTGCTCACAATATTAAAACATATATGCAAAAAAGTCGTATTAAACGCTAAATCGCATTTTTAACAACCACTATTGTTATGTAGGAAATATTTTTTTGCAGCTTCACGTTGTATTCCGCATGTAGCAGGGCAGGCAGAGGGAGCCCAGAGGGAGCTCTTTCCGCCTGGATTCTGGGGACATATCGTGTTGAGTGAAAGAATTTAGCGCTGCGTTTTGTCTTGACACCAGAGGGAAGAAATGAAAATATTAAATAGTACATTTCTTCGAGTACGAATCGAACCAATAGTCTGTCGCATTTACAGTCAGTCGGCCTCTAGGAAATAAATGTAGATATTATTATATAATATAATTTTAACCAACGCTATAGAAACCTGATCCGTATCTTATTTAAATTTCTTCGAAATGAAAATGTATTTTTATTTTTTATAATTAAACCTAAAGCTAGACGTTCAAGTATCTTTCTAAGTATTTAATTAAAGATATTTATATTGTATTTTTGTACATAATTAAAGTAATGTTATTTTATCAGAATCGTGAAAAAAATATTTGTTATTTTTTTATCTAAGAAAATGAAAGTCACAGAATCGTATTTTTTTTACTTTTTTTATAATATAGCGGCTATAACTTTTATATTTAAGCTAAAACACATATTATACATTTACCACTGAATCCAATTCACCGCGAATTATTTTTTTTTATTAATTTTTGATAGTTTTTTTTTATGTTTCATAAATATATAAAGTCGTAATAAAACATTTTTTTTTAATTTACGCACATTGAACTTAGGAAACTAATGTTAAGATACACCGTTGCTATTAAAACACTTCCGTCCGTCGAATTCTGGAGCCCTTGCGTGTTAAGTGGCGGAACTAAACCTCTCTTTGCCTCGACTAGAAAGACGAGTATATTTTAAAATATATATATATTATTAGGATTACCATAAATGGTAAAAGGGAACCTTATTTCTAAGAATTTGCTGTCCGTCTGTTTGTGCGTCCGTCTGTCTGGTATATCGTGTATCTTTTGAACCGTCATAGTAATGTAGTTAAAATTTATACAGATGATGTATTTCTGGTGCCAAACAAATATTAACAAACAGAAATATTAGAAAACAGATAATGGCACGGATCCTTTTTTGCGCGATCTGATTTGCACTTGTACGATTTTTTTGTAAATTAACATCGAATCTACAGCCATCCTTTTTTAGTAGGACTCTTCTTCATTCAATTGATTTTAATCCTTTTATTTAAAAAAATAAAAAAAATGTTGTTTAAAAAGAAATTTTCTCGGTTATGTTTACAATTTCCTTTGTATGTATAGTCGCCATGATATTAAGGGTTGGATGCGCAGAATTCCGCTGTTTACAGTTTACACAGTATGATATCCTCATCCTCTTTTAATCTCCAAATGAGATTATAAAAATTTGTAAATTAATTATAATAATTCATTGTAATGTTTTACAATTCATTTGTTGATTGTAATCTGTTATTCTGAAGTATAAAACTTAAAATTGTCTAATACACTCGGTGGTAGTAGGTTCGAAAACTCGGGATATTTTTTTAGTTTCGCTAGTGTAGCAGTCAGATTGTCTGTAGTCAATCTCATACAAAACAAAAGAGTCCATATGTCTTACAGGCAGTAGGATTTTTGACGTTTTGCCGATTTTTTGTTCCTTCCTGTCATCTGTAAATTCAACGGGTATTATAATTCAGTCGAAAATACCATACTCAAGAGAGTCAGGACGCCGCCAATGATTACTAAAGCTCTACTCACACATTTTATTAAAGAAAACGGAGCGAATCTGGTGAAAATATATATATATATATATTTACCATCGGCTTGATTTTGATTTCATTAAAAATGCCTGTGAAACGAAATAGAGCAATGGAAATCCTTTCAATATCATTTAACAAGATTCCGCCCAAATAAGAAGAATAAGCTTCTAGCGTAAATTTGAAAACAACATCTAATCTTTATGAATCTCTTAGCAGATATTTCGTAGAAATAAGAATTTAAAGTACTTGAAGACAATGATATAGAATTAAGTATTTTGAAATAATACAAAAAAGACCGGGAGAGAAGACATTCCAAAAGGAAAATTAATACAAAAAAACCGATGAAGAAAAGAAAACACAATTTTTTTCACGTGATCATACATTTACTCATGTGATCACAAATCCACACATTCGATCACACATCTGCTCATGTGATTATGTAACCACACATGTGATTAAAACCCACATGTATGAATACAAAAATAAACATAATAATTAATGTGTTTATACAAAAATATGCCAATGTGATTAACATTACCCACCAGCAAGAAGAATCCTACATAAATTCACTTTGTAACTTTCACTTTCCTGACTTTTCGAAAATATGGAGTCAATCAAGGAGTCAATGACTGCATTAACGGATTTATTCACAACGAAAATGAATGAATTTCAACATGACTTGCACAAGACAGCATCACCAG
>DWQW01008398.1:0-14000 GCA_018249695.1 Heliconius erato demophoon
GATACAGCGTGAAGCTGATTTATTTATTTTTAATACCGTTATATTTGATTTTTTTAATGTATTTATGAATAAATTCCTTTAGAAGAATATGTTAAAAAGAAAAAATAAAACTACAGACCAAATATACCTACTATTGTACATTTGATCTGTAGTATTATAAAATAATATTTTACTCCATGGCAAACAACAAGGCGATTGCAGCATAAATAATTAATCAATGCTTTTTTTATCAGCTTTATCACGCTCTATACCAGACACCAGTCGTGTTTACAGTCACACTTTGTGCCCCTGTACCGCTACTAACCCCAACTTCAACGTTTCAACTGGTCCTTTTTTTAGAAAATATAAAAAAAATCACGCAGCGGGATTTGTATATGTTTTCTAAAAAAAATCCTAAGTTAGAAGAATAACACTTTAAAAACGTCAAAAATAATAAAAATAAGTGTCTGAATAGCATATTAACCTATGTAGTTATATCTTTTTAATTTTTATGCTGCCCAGATTATGTCAAATCGTTCTTACCCTTACAACATAGGCAAACATCGAGAAATCTAATTACAAATCCATCGAAAAGCATACAAATCTGGCATCATATCTAATTATAACTAATAATAATAATAATATCCTAATTTAGAGGCCAGTCGTGGCGCAGCGGCACAAAGTGTGACTGTAAAACCGACTGGTTGTGGATTCGATCCCCACTCGAGGAAATGAAATATTTACTTAAATTTATATTTTCATTTCTTTTCCGTGTCGAGGCAAAGCGCGGCGTTGAGTTCTGCCACTCAACACGCAATGCCCCCAGAGCAGAAAATGGCAGAAAATGGGGAACGAAGTGTCTTAATATTAGGTTCCCTCTGCCTCCCCTGCTGTGTGCAGGATACAGCGTGAAGCTGAAAAAAATAATAATAATATCCTACAGTACATTCATCTGTCAGTCATCGTCATCTGGCCCGTTCATTGAATGAAAGGTAAAAACGATCGCAACTCGACGTGTCTAATTGAAACTAAGTTTTTCAACGAATTCTGAAGAGGCTGTTAGTGAAGAGCTATCTACATTTTTAAAAGAAACGTCAACTTTAATTGGTTGACTTTCTGGAAATATTGAAGGAAGTATCGTGATTATTTTTATGGTTCTTAAAAACCTTTTTATATTTGTATGAGATTGTAGATTTTTTCTAATTAAGGATTTGAAGACAATTACAAATGAAATAGCTAATAAACTAAATAATTAAATTTATCTAAATAAATTAAAGTAATAATTTCTAGAACAAAAATGAAATGTGTCTAAGCTGTCGCTATGTTTCATTTAAAATAATAAGATTAATACGTCTACAACTTCATCCTATTAATAAATGTAAGGAAACTAATTATAATGGAAGATAATTACAAATATTTCTATGTTTCCCACACTTTTTACGCGAGAACCTAAACCTAGTGACTCAACACTCCCACGTTCAATGCTTGAAGGAAATGAGGGACGAATTCAAACAACATTGAAAATCCACTCAAGATAATCAAATTTTCTTAAAAATGAGTACATTTACCTCCTGGCTGGATATATAGTGTGAATTAATGTTTCGCCACTGTATACGCAAATTGATAAAAAAACTGTCTAAAATAAAATAGTTCTGAAATGAATATGAAATAGTTCTGAATTACATAAACGAGTAATAGTGAAATAGCGGATACGCTCCGAGAGCGTCGATTGAAATGTTATTGGCATATGTTGCGCTCCGACCTTTGAACTATGGAAGTCAGTTGGTATATCTGTCTCTGAAGTAAGACCCCCGGACACCAGAGGAAGGGATGGCTCTGGGGGATGGTTCTGCATCACGGCATCCGTGATGCAGAACATGAGAACACGTGGAATAACCACAGAGGACGTTAAAAACCATTCCAAGTGGAGTAAATTGAGAAGCAACACATACCCTAGCAATGAATACCGGGATTAATCCCGGAGACAACAACAAGTAACAACACCAACAAGTGCAACCATTAAACCAATAAATTATTCTAAGGCGGCGTTTACAAAGAAGCTATTACTTTACTCCACATTAGAAAAACATATATACGTTATTAAGAATGCCTTAAGTACCCACAACGTACAGGTATTCTGTAATTACTAAAAGATAGGTCTCGGAATGTACTGGGATTTAGTTTTTTCACTTGCATATATTAGCGTCTGCATGCTAATGATATTGAATTGTTTCCTTGTATTCGTAATTTAACTGAACCAGTTTAGTTCCGTTTTAGTTAAAGCTATGTGAACCAACTTGGGTTAACAAGTATAAATTATTAAAAATAAATTGGACACGTATTATATAATTTCGCATATGGAACCTAATTTGTCAATACATTCCGTTCCTGTCTCCGCCCGAATTCTTTATATTGATTATTTAGTGGCGGAACTCAACGCTGCACTTTTCCTTTCTGTTTCTATATCGTATACAAAAAACATATTTTTTTATAGACAATCTAATGTAAAACTGGACTTATAAACAAATACAAATAGGTAATCACAATGACATAAAAATAGCATCAGCAAAAAAATATATAACAAACAATAAATAAATAATATGAATTTAATATTTGTTTTTTTAAGTGCAGAAAAACAAAGATACTACCTGTCTACATGTCTATTATACGGTAAGTAACTTAAAATATTCTTCATTGAAAGAATTTTCGATTAGGCATCATCCAATTAGTAAAAGAATAATTAAATTTTTTGAAGAAGTTTCTAAATAGGCGTCTAAACCATTTTTTTATACCAAATTTGCATATTTTTGTGGTTCTGTACATTTTAAGGAAAAAAAGAACCCTTATAAGATCACTTTGTTATCTGTCCTTCTGTCTGACTGTCTGTCTGTCACGAGCCTTTATATCAGGAATGGTTAGAGCTATTGAGTTGTAATTGAAACCATATACTCAGATCTAGTCCCTTAATTTCCTGAAAAAAATGTATTTCTACATTTATTTAAAAAAAGAAATTCCCGATTAAAAGGGGGCAAAATTTGGTATTAAAGCCTCTAGTTCAATTGAGGTATCACATGAAAGGGCTCTGGCCAAGCTAGGCTAGAATTTCATAAAAAGCTCGAGACCTCCACTATTTGTACAGAACTCTCGGTGGTGAGCCCGACTCGCGCTTGTCCGGTTTTTTTAATGACATCCCATTAATTTCTGGATAAGATGACATAACAGTTTTAAGAACAAACAAATGAAAATCATCTAATGTCGATCTTAAACAAACTCGTTTGGTTTTAAAAAGCGATTTAAAATTTTATTATTTATTTATTACTTGTTATATATTTTTTTGCTGATGCTATTTTTTGCAAAACGCTCACTAAGTGACAAATGACAAATGTTATTGTAATTACACTTTTGTATGTGTTAATAAGTTCAGTTTAAGAGTAGAAGGTCTCCACTGCTATAATGCTGTTAGAAGTACAACCTCCATAAAAGTTAAGCGTAATTAGGCAAACATTGAAAAAAAATACATTTCTAGTCTAAGATTTTTTCTGCAAAGCATGGACGAATGCATGTTTTCTTTTTAAAAACATTAATTTACAAATTTTTAAAAATATAAACGCGACAGGTTGTGAGTGTTCGTACTCGAGAAAATGATATATTTAATATTTTCAATTCCTTGCTCTGCGAAGCAAAGTGGTACGTAGAGCTCCGCCACTCAACACACAATGCTTCCAGAATTCAGCAGAAAGTAGGGAACGTGTTTTAATATGAACGGACTGTCTTAACACTTTTCTCGTTCACGTTCCCAGGTTCCCTCTGCCCTGCTATGTCCGGCATATAGCGTGAAACTAAAAAATGTTTTATTTAATAATAAGAGATAATTAAGTTTATTAGTTAATCAATAAAGCCTTAAATATGCATATTAACATATTTTCATTACTTATTTAACTAAGAAGTTTAATAACTATCAACTACCAACCGCATACATATATATTATATCTTAAAACAACCAAGATTACATATAGGCAACCAATTATACTGATACAAATTATTTACCAAGCATTCTATGCTATTAAAGTTATTAGTAACCGATCTCATGCTGGACCAGTATCGCCTTTAAAGTCGACTAAGCTCTAGTCCACTTCGCTGGCTTTATGGCCAGTTATCACTTAGGTAACTTTCCAGAATCATACCTATATGGGACAAGGATTGCTTTATAAGCTGTGAGAAAATTAATAGAACTCGGTGGTATGTCAGATTCGACAAATAATGTGAATTATTTTTTAATGAAATGCTTTAATTTAATTGATTTAAAAAAGAAGGAAGTTGTCAATTTATCTGTATGTTGTTTGATGAAAAAAAATTAAAATTGTAATGCAGCTACGTACATATGACTATATAATATTGTAAAAGCCATCAGTTGGTCTTTAAAACAAAAATACTAAGTACAGGGTTTTCTTTTAATAAGCCTTCAGTTGCTTTCTTCTAAATCAAATTAAACTTAAGCTTGACTTAAGCTTTATGCTGTATCCCGCATAGGTAGGCCGAGGGAACCCAGTGTCACTCCGTTTCCAATTTTCCGAGTGAATTTACGAGGCATTGCATATCGTGTGGCGGAACACGCTGTATATATATTCTATATATAATTATGATATTCTATATAAAAACATCACATGCCATTTCATACTTAAAGGGCTATAAAAAATGTCTTATAAAATAAAAAATATAGTAAACAATAACAATGAAATATTAAAACGCAATCATTTGTAAAATGCTTATAACATATTCACATAATAATTACTGCTATATTTAATTACCATCTGTTTTTTTTACTCAATTATGTCAAACTATTCATATAACAAATATTTAATTTAAATCATTTCATCTCAGATGAAACTTGTTGAGCAATTTAAAATCAAGTTACTCCATTAAAACACCATTAATTTATTAATACTCGTAAATCTACAATTTTAACGATTTCCGAGGTGAGGAAAATATATTAAAACTGCTTTACTTACTCCTACTGCGGAACTCTAATAAAGTATTCAGCAAACTACATATACTTTTATTTTTTATTATGATAGAGGAATAAGTTCTACGTAGTTTTTAATTTTAGTTGAATTTGAAAATATTTAAAAATATATATATTAATAAAATATATATTATTAACTATAAAATTCGTTACAATAGCAGAGTAGGCACACAGAGCCCAGGATGAAGACACTTTTTTCCCTGCGCGAATTGCCTCTTGAAGGAACTCATTGCCGCAATTGTCTTATCGAAGCATTGAGATAAAAGTAATTAACTCCCCAGATTCAGATTCAAACCCACGAACATTACAATCAGACTCAGTTCCACTGCGCCACGATGGCTTTCTAAATATTATTTATTAATTATATTTAGAAAACTTGTACCTAAACGTGCTCTGAGTCATGTAGGCTTAACGGCTTAAGTACCTGTAATACCTGTTAATGAGAATTAGAATTGAAATTGTTCTGCTTACAGTAATAAAATATAACTACGACTGGTTTATACTATAACTAAATCGTATATTTTAATGGAAATGGTGTCACTTGTGACTTCATCTGTGTAATTTTATGTGGATTCTTATGGTATTTAATTGAATATAAATAAGCTTTAGAATTATTTTAAAATATTAATTGTTTAATAATAATTAAATTTCTACACACATGCATTATTTGCAGCAGGGTAAAAGAGAGAGAGTAAGTACAGCAACTCTCTGACTCTGAAAAAGCACTCCCTTTTTTACTTGTCGTTTAAACAGACGAAAATGTTCTAAACATCCACGTTTTTTAAGTACGATTACTGATACTTTACTTATAATTTTATACAATATTGTTAGTACATATAATTAATAATTTAATTTAGTGTCCGAATTTTTTAATAACTCCATTAGATGAATATATTTTTTTTCCACGGTCAAATAAGAATAACATAAGAAAAAATTCTTATGTCTTTGCTACTTAATTTCAAGATATTATTTTTAAGTAGTTGCTCTTATAACTTCATATTAACGATATACTAGCGATTTTCAAATATCATTGATTCTATTATATTATTATATATATATTCTATATAAAAGATTTGATGATTTCATGATATCATGAAAAATGGTCAATGTGGGAATTTTTCAAATATCCTTATTATTCTTGGGGGCCAGTCGTGGGCACAGAGGTACAAGTGTGTCACTGTAAAAGCGACTGGTTGTGGGTTCGATCCCCACTGCAGATAAAGAATTGTCTGAATATTTTCATTTCTTCGCTCTGGTACCAAACCGCCACTCAACACGCAATGCCTCGAAAAACCACGTCATAATGTATTATGGCTACCCATGATTTTTTTTCAGCTTTTCAGCGTAAATACATAAAAAAATAGAATAGTGATTCATTGATAAATTCTTTTATATTCTTGCTCTAGAATTCTTAAACACAAAACACATTTTTTTAAATCTATAGAGTATATGAAAAATTTACTAAACTCAATAAGCTTTGCCTTTTCTTTTGCACAATGTCTGATTTAATTTAATAACAAATCCCATTTGAATTTTAATTAAGTGACTTTTTCTCCTTTTATATAAAGATTTTTTAGCTTCACGCAGGATGCATTCCGCATACAGCAGAGAAGGCTGAGGGAACCTAATGATAAGACACTCCGTTTCCCATTTTCCGCCGAATTTTTGAGTAGCGGAACTCAAAGCCACGCTTTTTGCCTCGGCTCCAGAGCGAATAAATAAAAATATTAAATATTTCATTTTCTCGAGTGGGAATTGACCCCACAATTACTCGCGTTATAGTGTTTGTTTTGGTTGATCTTGTTGTTATATTGATATACGCGTATGTAAACTTTTTTAGTATTCACTTTTAGTATTCACCATGTTTAATGTATAACTAGAAACTTTATGGGCTAACGTAATGTACTAACTGTAGGTATGTATTGTAAACGCTGTTTCTATCCCAATATAAATAAATTAAAAAAAACACGAGTCCTAATACGATCAATTTTTTATATTAAAATATTTTTTCTTTAAATGAGGTAGCCCATTGATTCGTGTATATATGAACTATACACAAATTATTTTATCACATACATTTTCAAATTAAACATACAATTTTGATATCTTAATAGATAATTCTAATATAACCGGTTACGCTTTACATCATTATATTATAGCAAAACTTCAATATATTTCAATTAAAATCACCTGTCGATTAATGCTTAAAGTTAAAATATTACTTAAAAAGGCATACGATGTGTGAATTGTTTATACGAAACACAGCTGCAGAAGGCAGGTGAATTGCGAAGTCTAAATCTTTTTAATCTTGTCAAATTTGACGTCGATTTTGCTCCATTATCTGTTAATTAGTTTATTAAAATAGTTTTCTATATAATTTATTGATGCTTTCAATATTTAATCACTATATAAATGTAAAACGTATGATTATAAGTTATGTTTGAGGGTCGTAATTGTTGATTTAATGGAGATATTAGTGTTTTATTTAACATTTGTAAGCGAATAATGCAATTGTAATAAAAAAAATATTAATGTCCCTTCATGTTCATATTTTTTAGGGTTCCGTGCACTCTAAGGAAAAAAGAAATCTTTATAAGATCACTTTGTTGTCCATCCGTCTGTCTCTCTGTTGAGAGCCTTTATAGTTGATATTTAAACCATATCCTACTCAGATCTACGGACCCTTGATTTCCCAAAAACCCCATTTACTTAAAAAAAGATACGGTCGTTTATCGTTCGCAAAAACGCGCATTTCGTCACTATAAAGGAAATCCAAATTTATTAATTTTGATGGGTACTTCTAGTTGACCTAAAATTATGAAACATCTACAGGATAGCACCTAGCATCTACAGGTAGTACTAGTTCAGGACAAAAAGAGAAAACTATACATTTGTGATTAAATCCTAAAAAATAATAGCCTTAAAAGGAGAAAATTTTGGCAGTAAAGCCGCTAATTCAAGTGAGATATTAAAGATATTAGATGAAATGACTCTAGCAAAGCTAACCTTAAATATCAGAAAAAGCTCCTCCAATTTTTGTACGGAACCCTTGGTAGGCGAGCCTGACTCGCGCTTGTCCAGTTTTTTAATATATATTTAGCTCTAATTTCAAGTCATAATCAAAATTTAGATTTTCTACCGTCTTCTCATATTGTAATTTACATGAGGCAGGATATTAATATAGCTAAACAAAGACTTAGTGTACTGTTTCCATTTAGCTCAAAAAATAACTACAAAGACCCACATTGTTGCGTTTCCACATTTTTACAACCATATATTCAATAACCTTAACTTTACTGGTTGTTTGTTAAACTCAATTTCAATGTAAATTAACAACGAGTCCACCATCTCATTTAAGAAAATCTGAAACGTCGATTTCGAAACCACCGGAATGCGTATTCTGACCAAATCAGTGGTGAAGTATTAAATAAATAATTACACATTTGTCATTGTAAGAGGAATTCTTTGAGGGGACTACCGAGCGAAATGCACGCCGTATTTGGCCCTACACCGGACTGCAGGACTGCAGGTGGACCATGGACCAATTACGGATACGCAAAAAGTTTGGACAAATTGTGAAATGTCCGCGTGAACGGACGCCGCCATTGCATACGAACTGATGTTAGCTTTGTTTACTGTAAAACTTGACTAACTGGTCGATCAACGTTTGCTTACTTACAGTTAATTGTGTTCTAGTCGGATTTTTATTTGATTTTTGTCAAATGTGAACATTACATTTTGCAATTAAAAACATATTTGGCCGATAAAGCACGGCAATAGTCAACATGCAATGTCTCGAAAAATGGATGGCAAGTGAGTAATTGATTACTTCTGGCTAGCCTGCTATGCCTATAATTTTAGGTTTCCTACCTTAAAAGGAAGAGACAAAATCCTTATAAGATCACTTTATTGTTCGTCTGAACGTCTGTCAAGAGCATTTATTTCTAGATCATGTGAATATTTTAATCCAACATTAATACCAAATATTCAGTTTTATGATCTATTCCTAAAAGAAAAAAACCAAGCTTTTGAGTAAACGTAATCAAAAGATACAAGCATTTATGCTATCTATACTATTTTGCTGCATTTTGTATGAAATTCGTCGGATATTTAAAACCTGTACGGTACTTCCTGTGAGTGTACAATTATGAAATTTGGCAAGAAGTGAGTGCTGGCAGTACTAACATATAAAGTAAACAATCCGAAAAGTCAAAATTTCTAAATATTTCATAGAAAAAAAACATTACAAACTTACAACTGTAGCTCATTTCAAACAAAATGAGTGAATACGTCCGCAAACTTAATTTGGTCAAAGTGAAAATTTATAGATATTTTATAGAAAACAATCTTTACAAACTTATTATTGTAGTTCATTTCATACAAAATGAATGCATACGTCCGCAAAGTTATTTTGTCAACTACATCATATTAGAATCATTTATCGTTTCACTACTGAACTATACCTATATAAATACAAGTTTACAATATTACCAAACAACCTCATAAATAATCATCAGTACTAATATTGAGTGTAATAGAACCTTAAAGTGTAGTAACTTAAATAAGCCATAATAGAGAGTAAGCTTTGGTTTTAATTGCAATATTTGAAGTAATAGCATTAATTAACTCAATACTGCTATATAAGTATTGGTTAATTTTCATAATTTCACGATGAGGTACATTTTAATTTTCTGTGTGGATAAATTTCAAATTTTCCAGTTTTATAAGTATTTAATTTAATTGTTAATAATATTAATTCAAAATAAGATGTAGATGCCGGCTCACCAAACCAATACTGAACAATTTTTGTACATAATACATACATAATCTAAATTTAATATTTCTTTCTTAATATTTCTATAATCTTGGAACTTACAAAATAGCAGTGATGACGACCATATATTGTTAGAATTAAATTATTCATATATTTTTTATAGTCTAAATTATATATCATCATGTTGAATCCATGGATGAATAGCGGCTATGAGCTTTTCTTAATGCAACCTCCATTTTCTACACAAAAAACATAGCTGGAAAGCTCAGTTATTATAAATACTATTAAACCATGTAGGTATATTAAAAAATTTAATAAAATGTTATTATATAAACGCTAGAAAATCCATTATAAATAGCATATGGCAATAAAAATTAAAAGCCGTGAAAGCGATAAACTATTTTCTTGATATCTCTATCCCTTTCGCGCATTCGTATTTAATCATGCTCGAGACGAGGACAGTGATAGGGCAGCCATGATAAGCGTCCGTCAAGTTTTTGCTGAAGCCTGCTATTATTGTTTCACGCATAATTAAGTTAATATAAACTTTATTTTTATACCAATAGGTGCTATATTACAATGATTTTATACGGACCGCTGTAGAATTGTAATAGGTATGGCTGAGACCAAAATGTAAATCATTTTTATCTTTTCCAGTTTATCAAGAGAACTAATTGAGATTTGCAACGCTAAATCAAGAAAATATTTTTTATTAAGTGCTCTTCCGATCTAACATTTGAAATGGCGCAACGACATGTAGGTACTTACTTACAATTGATATTTGTTTCATAAGCTGCTGGCAAAAACACAAGATCAAGTCAAGTCAATAATTGGAAAAAGAATGAAATGTTGTACTTTTTATGAGGAAAGGCATCTCCAAGAATAATTTTGTGAATACTATCATAGTATATATGCATTTTGAAATATTTGTGTCTATCACAATCACTCTGTGCCGTGTCAGTCAGCTTACTAAATTATTAGGATAATTAAAATTCCACATTAAATTAAATACTTTTATGACAAATGAAACACAAAATTTTCTATTATACGTGACACTGGCGGATTAATCTGCGGGTGTGATCGCAAATTTAGAACATTAAATATAAGGTGATCAAACCTAGTATTTTAACTTAATTCTCTTTTTAACATGCATTCTCATTCTTATATTGTGTATCTCTTTTTTATCGTACTTTATCCTTTGTGGGTTCACCTCACAATTTCACATTGGTGAAGTGATTCGTGCTCAACTGGCACGTTCGGAGCGCCATAAGCTTACTTCGCCAAAGGTATCGTTTTCTTATGTTATTATTATTTTTATTATGATATCACTAACGTCGAAACAGCCTACATTAGTTTCTTATGAAAATATTAAATTTGTTATAATAATAAAAGTGGCGCAACAACACAACGCCTGACTGTGAACAATTTCCACACGCAGGAATTTACATTTCCTCGCTCCAATAATAAGACAAATCGCGTCGTTTAGTTCCGCCGCTCAATACGCAATGTTTTGAAAATTGGTCGAAAGTGGCGAAACGGAGTGTCCTAACTCTTTGCACTACTTTCCGTGCTACACATCCAGATATAGGTATATACACAATTTCAACGACTTAATACTTGTTTTATAATAATCTACCAGCTCCCTAGCCAGACCGTAAAAATACATTTGCTATAACAAAAACATCCAAATATTTCCTCCACAAATTTGCGACAAGAATTGAACACACAACCATCAAACCATCAATATATCTAAATTGCACAACGCGACGGCGACTAATAAAACTTAAAAGCAAACAACTAATTGCAACAACATTTTAAACTTAAAGGAAAACGGTTCTTGATCACGTTTTCTTATTTACAAGCTTCCTTCGTTAATTGAATACTAATAGCGAAGTGTTTAACGCCAGGCAAAGTTAATACACTAGATAATGGTCTCAGTGCGTTTGACATAAATAGACTAAATATTTTGTTAATTCTATCGCTAAATGTTATTTAATATAATTAAATATGATTCCTAAGTTGTTAAGTCTAATCATCTTAGGATCTATAATTTATTACGTTTACGCTTTAGTAAATAAGTTCCAGTACAGAATAAATATAAACTGTTTTGTTATTCTCTTCTAACTATAATATAAATAAATCCAATACAGCAAGTGCCTATTGCGTTTCTAAAACCTGAGCCATTTTTCAAGCAACATGATCATTTGCTTCAATGGAGAACGATTAGAATGATCCAATTAAACTGCGACATTGACAACTAAATCCCATTAAACTCCACATAATTGGCCGCCATTACGCGTCTGTCACAACAAAATGGCGACGCGGGGAATAAATACGTTTAGAAATGGATATTATATCTTCATTAGCGTACGGTAGCGCATTCACATGTCTGAGGTGGATCGCCATAGAAATAGTTTGTGTTTTATCACTTGACTTGGCTATTCTTTGCTTTATTGATATTTTCTTTTCATTGTGAACTCAATACAAGGTCGACTGACTGAGCTGTCTAGTGATTATTGGACATTTATTTTATATTAAAATAATATTTATCTTTCTTAATATTAAAAAACATGTTTTATATTAATTGTTCAGGTGTTATCAAAAATCTACCTTTTATAGCTGAAATATTATCGTTCATGTCGTTTAACATAGTTCAATAAAAAATATTTAATTTTAACCTTTAAATGGGTTTTAATTGGATAAAATGTAATTTGTTAAATAAATTCAAGGTCACATTACGATAATAATATTGCAGTAAATTGACTGCACGCCCTCTTTTATTGAATACTTAATTTAACAATTAATATTTACTGTAAGCAACCCTGATTAAAATTAGAAAGTTTATTTATCTGAATTAAAATATTACAATTTATTTCACTTTGAAGGTTAAACTTTACATTTTTACTGATATAATAAAGAAATTTTTGGAAGTTATTATGACCAATTTCTTGCAATATTTGGTATTTGATTAAAAAACTTCAGATTTTTCAGGATCATTAGACGAAACAACAATTTCATGACATGAACCTTGCCACTTGACCTTGAGTCGAAACAAAATACAAAACAAAACTAAAACCTTAATAAAATTCAGCATACCGATTGTAACAATACAAGTTGAGGCCAATCGTGGACTAAACACGCAATACCTCCAGAATTCGGTGGGAAATGGGGAACGAAGTGACTTAACACTAGGTTCCCCCTGCCAAAAAAACAATACAAGTTAAAAATTTATTAGATTTTGATCATTAGATTTGCAAATACAGGTTACGATTACAAAGGATCAATAACCGACATTCGTATGTTACAAAGGCCTAAAGGAAATTGAAATATTAACATTTCAATTGATTTCATTATCGCATCAAACAATAAGACATAAAATTAAAGTTTATTAAATGAATACTAAAACGCATAAATGGTAATATGAGTATAAATTGCTTATTGCTCTTTTGTTTATCAGAATTAAAGCAAATGCATGAATAATTAATATAATAATGCTATTGTACATAATAATAGTGATGGACGATTAGATATGTTTTGTTTGTTTAATAATAAAATATATTTTTTTGTTCACATTGCGTGTTGTGTGTCGTAACTCAACTCTGTGTTGTGCTTCTCAGAATTAAAAAATAAATTGTTGCATTTTTTTTTTCAACATATGTTTTTTCGTGTAGTATCGTGGCTGTAATGAATATGTAATATTTGAATCTCTAAATATTTAAGTTTTAATAAATTTAACATTTATTTTTAAAATGTTTATGTTTTATTGTAGTTATTATTAAATGTTAATCATAATAATCTACAATTTTACCTATTATTTAGCTAAAAATTTTAAAATCTAAAAGTTTTATACGTGGTTTCAATTTCCACTCGGGAGAATGAATTATTTGACATTTTCATTTGCTAGCCCTGCAACCAGGTAAACCAGGTAAATGTCGAACGGAGTGTCTTAATACTAGGTTCCCAGGTTCCCTCTGCCTGCCATGCTATGAGCGGGCGCAGGGTGGACTTAAAAAAATATTAAAATATCACCAAGACAACTATAGAGATATAAGATAAAATAATATATTTTTATAAGTACAAAATACAGACCTTTGTTAATTTCAAAAGAAACACATTTTTACCCCGAGAAATAATCAGAAGTTTAAACTTATCCTGAAGTTTGATTTTGTCAATACTTTTGTTAAAAAAATCAGCGTCACGCAGCGGATGCTGCAGGATGCAGTG
>DWQW01008399.1:0-14000 GCA_018249695.1 Heliconius erato demophoon
CGATGACAAACAGATGCAAAAATGCAAAAAATCATTAGACAAGGTGTGATTGTCAATCAGCTGTCACATCTCTGACTTAATATATGATTGATTTTAATCGATTAAGGATCTAAATCTTATTTTTTTCTTTTTTCTCCACTTCCAGATTGTCAATTAATTTATTATTTGCTATTCTAAAAATAAAAAAAAATATGTAATTTTTTAGATCACATCTCAATTCTTTACGTGACGGCCCAAAAGTTTCATTCTCCTTTGTTCATTATTTATACAATTTAATTGATCGTCCAAGGCTACGAACATATCGTAGCCTTGGACGATCAATTAAGTATACTCGTATGAATTTGCAAGGTAATTTCATTTTTTACTTTGTTTTTAGTAATTTTTCCTTTTAAAATGTTAAATAAAATAAAATGACTAAATAAAATTAGCCTTTATTACTGAATAATACAATTTCTTTCTATAATACCTCACATAAACTAACTTAATAAATAAACTATATAAATACTATTACTAAGCCTTAGTATTGTTATCGGCGAACATTAAGCTTATGTGACAGTTTGTCTTTCGACAAAGACCTGATCTATTTTGGCCTTCTTCTCTTCACCTTGCCTTCTAAACTTAAGCTATTCTCATCCATTCTATCTTTCTAATGTCGTCTTCTACCCCTGGTTCTTTTATCATCTCTAAATACAAGTAACATTTTTAATGTTCTATTATGTATTTAAATCCGGTCGAGTCTGCCCATGCGAGTTGCCATTGCTGGCGACGTGACTCTATCACCTCACGTACTTTAGTCGTCTCTTACGACACCACCAGTACCAGGATGATCCTATTCTAGGCCGGGATCACACGGCACTTGATGATTATGCATTTTTTGGATATATTGTATCGCTTTTATGTTATTTGTAGCCGACTGCGCGACGCAAAAGTTAAACATATGGTTAATATGTTTATTAGTTGTAGAGACCAAATGTGACCTATTTTAGTGATTCTTGCAAGATGCAAGAATCACTAAAATAGGTCACATTTGGTCTTCTATTTAAATTTATGGATATTCCTATTTCGCAAAGATTTTTTTATTTAAATAAGGCCAGTCGTGGCGGAGCGGCACAAAGTGTGAGTTTAAAACCGGTTGGTTGTGGGTTCGATCCTCATTCGAGAAGATGAAATATTTACTTAAATTTATATTTTCATTTCTTCGCTCTGGTGTCGAGGAAAAGCGCGGCGTTGAGTTCTGCCACTTATCACACAATGTCTCCAGAATTCGGCAGAAAGTGGGGAACGGAGTGTCTTACATTAAGTTTCCTCTGCCTACCCTGCTGTGTGCGGGATACAGCGTGAAGCTGATTTTTTTTATTAATTTAAGTGTATGTCTATAACAAAATGGTTTACTTCTTTAGTATCATATAAAAATTAAACTATTAAAAGCTACATATAGTTTCTACTCAGTTATCTTTTTTTATTTAATCGGAACTCAACGCCACACATTATGCCACGTTTATTATATATCCATACATGGCTTACTTTATTTAAATATCAACTTTCTCTCGAGGAAGAGTTATGTCAACTCCGCTACGATGTTAGAAATAGTTTGTGGTAAATACAAAACTAATATTACAAAACTCGACCCTCTCGAGTCTTTTAATATATGAAAAGGAATTTTCATATTAAAGTTAAAAATAAATAAGTGAAATCAATTTCACGCTGTATCCCGCACACAGTCTACACAGTAGGCAGTCACTCTGTTCCACACTTTCCCCCAAATTCTGGAGGCATTGCGTGTTGAGTGGCAGAACTCCACGCCGCGCTATGCCCCGACACCAGAGCGAAGAAATGGAAATATAAATTTAAATAAATATTTCATTTCCTCAAGTGGGGATCGATCCCACAACTAGTCACACTTTGTACCTCTGCGTCACGACTGGCCTCAATTTTTACTTAACATTAGGTTCCCTCTGCCTACCCTGCTGTGTGAAGAAAACAGCGTGAAGCTGATCTACATTTGAATCGATTAAGCCGATCGTGACCGAAGATTCTGGGATTGAATTTTTTTTGCGGCATCTCCCGTACGATTTAGTACGTATTAAGCATGATACATTCAAAGAGCCCTAGGTAATTCTGACCGCAGATAAAGTGGGTAAAATCAAAAGGAAACGTTTAATATAGTCTTCCTCCTTAAAACATATATGCTCAATTCTAACTAAACTAGTTAAAATGTTGGGGCCAGTAGAGGCCGGTCGCGGTGCGGGGGCATAGGCTTGCGACTGTAAACCAGGGGTTGTGGGTTCGATTCCCAATCGAGTAACGAGGCAAATCACGAAAACAGGGGTCCAAAAGTGTGTTCGAACGGAATGTTTAAAATAAATCCCAAGGATTCCTCTGCCTACCTAACCAAAAAAAAAACTTGTGTTTTATATAAGTGCTCTCATCAACTATGCAGCTTTGTAATATTAGTAGAATCGAGTAGAGAGTTCTAGACGTAGAGTATTTTCACTAAAATTCTAATAAGCTTTGTTCAGAAATATCTTACGTTTAATTAGGTACACGATTTCAAATAGTCTTTAATAGTTTTCATTAAGATAACACTGTTCCGCACGAGTGGTGTCTCGGCAACGGCAATACGATGTCTTCCTTAATCATGATAACATCTTATTTAACGCCCAACGGCCAAATAATAAGAATTAATAGATTTTGGTGTCTCGCTTTTTTTAGTATAGTATAATAGGTAAGCAGAGAGAACCTAGTGTCAAGACACTGTGTACTTCCACTTTCTGATTGAATTTGTGACTTTTTTAGCTTCATTCTATATCTCACGTTAGGTTAGAGAGGGAACCTAGTGAAAGGACACTTAAAGACACTGTTCTTTACTTTTCGTGTTGAGTGGCGGAACACGAGTCACGCTTCGCCTTGTTAACGGAGTAAAGAATTCAAAATATTAAATAAGTTATTCCCCCGAGTATTGATTGAACCCACAACAGCGTTTACACTCTTGTGTCACATGGCCACTGCTCACTGTGTGACATTTTGTCCGACATTTTGTGTAGAACGAAACGAAATCTTTGTCTTTCCTAAAAGGAAATAATTAAATGATTATAAAATCTTTTTATTTTTTCCTTTAATATTTAATATCTAAGAATAAATTTAAATAATTATTATCATTTTATTGGGGTGATAGAAAAATTAAAATAACTTTTTTTAAAAAAATTACATTAATAAGTGAAATTATGATCCATATTTTATGATTATAAGAAAAAATTACCTTAGGGATAACAGCGTAATTTTTTTTTTTAGTACAAATAAAAAAAAAGGTTGCGACCTCGATGTTGGATTAAGATAAAATTTAAATGCAAAAGTTTAAAATTTTGATCTGTTCGATCATTGAAATCTTACATGATCTGAGTTCAAACCGGTATATATAAATATATTAACATTCTATCATATACTGTCTCACTGCGCCACGGTAGCCTGTATTGTATAATAGCTTTGAAATGTGGTTTAGTCGGCTTGGTCAATTGGAGATAACAACGAGTTTTTTGTATGTGGAACACACATACAAATACTAAGTACCTCTACCTAGCAGGTACAGGTATAGGTACAGGTAACTCTACCTAGCTACAGGTATCGAAAAGATTTTTATTATAATAGTTAAATTTTGATTAGGAACGGAAGTGTCTTAATGGGAACGAAGTGTCTTATCATCAGATTCCCAGGTTATCTCTGCTGTGTGAAGTAATAATTTTTTTTTTAGCTTACGTAAAAACTTTAGTTTATAATATGTAGTGTTATAAAATGCGTCATTCCTTTTAGATAAATAATTATTATGTTTGAAAGTTATCTAATCGCTTCATTAATATTTTTGTAACTTAGTAATAATAAATAATATTTATTTTTATATTTTATATATAAGACCGCCGTTATCTTGGCACAGGGGCACCAGCGCGCGACTCAAAACAACAAAAAAGTATATATTTTTATTTCCCCGCTCTGGTAGCGAGGTAAAGTTCTACCACTCAACACGTATGGCTTAAGAATATTATGAATCATTACCCAAATCAATAATTTAACATTTAAGGCTGTTTCTGAAGCCTAAATTAAATTATTAACTGACATCAGCACATTTAACAGAATTTTAAAAAACATAACATAGGTAAAAAGAACGTAATGTTACAAAGATATATACGTATAATAAATAATTAGCTTTATGTATATTTTATAAATCAAATATCAACATTGGTCGTATTTGTAAGTTCGAAATAATCAAAAATTCTTATAGAAATTACGATAATGTCGTAAAAAAATCATATTAGAATATTACAGATTAAAATAATACAAAATCACATTAGAAGTCATTTTAGTTGTCAATCAATTCTGCTTATTAAATCAATAATCTTGTAGTTTAAGCGGGCGAAGCCGCTGGCGAGCCGCTAGTAATAAATATTTATCACATGTAAACAGTACTATAAGTAACAAAATACTTTAATAACTAGAATGCTGAAAAAAATTACAAGTACTATAAAGTCCTTGTAAAGGTTATTTTTTTAAATTAAGTGGATGTGAGTTCAAAGACATAATTATCGTACTAATAATATAAATGTAATTGTAATGATGATTCTCACTAAACTTTGAACACATATTCTTAGAGGCATTATAAGGGAAATAGGGTACTTTTATTAAAAATAAATATATTTAACAAAATATATTATTCTTTGGTATTATAAATAAAATTTGTTGTCCTTCCATTGATATATAGACACTAGTATAGCATCAGTGTCAAAACAGAGAAGGTGGAGAATTAATTGTGTGAGTTTTCACTAGAATCTTTTTAAAAAAAATGTAAACATATTATAACGATAGAACGTGGCTATGGGTACCTACCGCCAATCAATGTAACAAAATCGGTTTCTCTATTCTTACTTTAAAAATTAAATTAACCTAAATCAGCTTCACGACGTATCCCGCACACAGCGGGTTAGGCAGAGGGAACTTAGTGTTATGACACTCCGTTTTCTACTTTCCAGACACTAGAGCGAAGAAATGAAAATATAATATTTAAATAAATATTTCATTTCCTCGAGTGAGGATAGATCCCGCAACCAGTTTACAGGCACGCTTTGTGCCCCACGCAACGACTGGCCTAAACTTTTTTATCAAAAAAAATATTTATTAATAGTTGAGTAAATTTAGAACATTCTCCCAGCATCACTTTAAAATTTAATAAATCTTAATTTGAATATATATTTAATTATGTAGTACATTTACAAAAAGCTGGTAACCTTGGCCGTGTTTTTATGCTGTATAGAGTAGTGTCAATACTTTTCTTTTAATATATGTATTATATTTATTATTAGTAGTATAATTACTAATAATATTAACGACAAATAGAACATAGTGTTAGGACACTATTTCCTCCGCTTTCGGAGACATTATGTGTTAAGTGGTGGAACCCAACGTGGCGTTTTGTCTATTTTTTAGTAGCACGTTGTATATCGCCTAAAGTAGTAGTAACAGAGCAACATAACATGGCATTTTATGTAAAAAAAAAATAGAAATATATTGCTATAATTTAATTTTTCCTCTGAACACAATTTGAACTCACTTCCACCGCGTTATTATCGTTTTATTACCAAATTAAAATTAATTATAATAATATAAGAAAAATTGAATTTCTTCAAATTGACATTATTAAATAGAAACAACTGTAATTAATAAAAAGAAAATTTGTAATTAATAAAGAGAAACAATTGTCACTCACCAAAAAATAAATAAAAACCAATGTCAGTCAAGCTTATTTTTAGTAGAACGTTTATTTACTAACTGAACTGAACTGAACTTGAACAAATGATTCGTACGACTGTATACTGAGTAGTTCCGTTGGCGCGATTAAATATATTTATATATACGTGACTTATGTAACGCTAAGAAGAATCTTCAATGAATGATCGTGAAAAATTAACTGTAAACTTGATAAATAAAAAACCGGACAAGCGCGAGTCGCGCTCGCCCACCGTGGGTTCCGTACAAAAATTGGAGGTCTCTAGTTTTTTTTTATCTGATACCTCACTTGAACTAACGACTTTAATACCAAATTTTGCCCCACTTTAAGGCAACTATTTTTTAGGATTTAACTATAAATGTATACGTTTTTTTCATTTTAATTACAGTTAAAATAAACATTGATTTTAAGATTGGCCTTCCATTATATAATATTTTACCTTAAATCATAAGGCAGACCGCGCATTTCATCGTCTATTCTCATAGTCAACCGGAACCAGAATAAAATATTTCAAATGATCACAACCTCTGCTTGCGGCAGTTATTTTCCAGGCAACCACGTGTTATAGTGTTGCGAAAAAAATAAACTTTAATTTGGTTTATAATTCATTAAAAAAACACATGAGTGCAAATTATTAACATTAAGTGACCTGCTGAGCTGGCAATCATTGTTTTTCCAATTCCTTATCTCCTTTTCTTTCACATGATGTGAGATTCATATAAAAAACATATGAGTGTAATTTTCCCCAAAAAATGCACATACCATAAGTTTAATTAAAGGAGATTGCGACAGGATTCTTCTAGGCAACCCTAGTATAACCTATTCTACTTTCATGTATCATTCTTAAATATAAGTTTTATTAAAAAAGAGATATCTGCAGGTTTAAGCGCTGGGATCTCGACTAATAACGTAATGGTAAAAATATTAAAAGTTACAGTGAAGTACAGAGAGTGAATTAAGTTATTATACAAAATTTTTATTTAAAATAACGATTAAAACCATTTAATTTTTTTTATTTCAACTATTTAATTTTAACCATTTTTTTAAAGTTCTACTCAAAGGTCTAAGATTAAAAATAAATATTAGAGTTGGCAAAAAAATTATAAATATAAATTCATGTTTAGTCTGGTTGCTATTGGAAATCTATTGAATAAATTTCAAGACAAATATTTAAAAATTCGTCGTCGTCGTCGTTATCATTCGTTTACGTTGAAGAGCTTTTAACTAAATAATATTTTAAATAACCTTTTTATTAGTTAAAACAAATAACTTCACAATGCATGTCCAAAAACCCTATGGGCTATATTAGCACATTGATTATCTGATGAAATAGAAAGATAAAAAAAGGACAGTCGTGGCGCAGTGACACGAAGTGTGACTGTAAAACGTAAAAAGTGGGGATCGAACCCACAACCAGTCGTGGGTTCGATCCCCCCTCGAGGAGATGAAATATTTGCTTAAATTTATATTTCCATTTCTTCGCTCTGGTGTCGAGGCTAAGCACGGCGTTGAGTTCTGCCACTCAACGCGCAATGCCTCCAGAATTCGGCAGAAAGTGGGCAACAGAGTGTATTAACACTAGGTTCCCTCTGCCTACCCTGCTATGTGCGGGTTACAGCGTGAAGCTGATTATTAATAATAAAAATACATATTAACGACAAGGCTAAGAAGTTAAAAGTCTTCTCCCTCCAAAACTCCTCTTTACTAGAATAGGTTCTATGATATAAGCTAAAAGTATTAAAATAATGTTTTTTATTGAACATACAAGAAGGTCACATAAAAATGGTAAAATGAAATATGACACGTTTAAGTGACAGAGCTTATTATAAAATTGAAGTTCACATTGACCCAAACAACACTGTTTATTATTTTGTTGAAAGGCCTCAATCTTAATATTTAAGAAAGAAGATAAACGTTTGAGGCCAGTCGTGGCACAAAACCTAATGGTTGTGGGTTCGATCCTCACTCGAGATGAAATATTTACTTACATTTATATTTCCATTTCTTCGCTCTGGTGTCGAGGCAAAGCGCGGCGTTGAGTTCTGCCACTCAACAGGCAATGCCTCCAGAATTCGGTAGAAAGTGGGGAACGGAGTGTCTTAACACTAGGTTACCTCTGTCTACCCTGCTGTGTGCGGGATACAGCGTGAAGCTGTTTTATTAATTTATGATTTTAAGATAAACGTATCAACGGAAAGTCATTGCTAAAAATAGTGGTTTGAAAATTAAATAATAAAAAATGAATGAGCTAGCGATTTACTAATAAAATACGATGATTTCTAAGTTAGTTGATATCAATACAATTATTATCTATACTATGATATATTAGATATCATACAATTATTTTGTCCAAATTATCAAGTCTAATGACTTGATAATTTGGACAAAATAATTGTATTTCAAGTCTAATGACTTGATAATTTGGACAAAATAATTGTAGGATTCAAGCAACGTAAGGTGTGTTGTTACCAGAGTAAAGAAAATAAATGAATGCACCCTGAGTGGTAATCGAACCCACAACTGTCGCGTTAATAATCAGACGTTTTGCCGCTGAGCCACCACAACCACAGTTATGTAAGTACAAGTAATATAACTGATGATCCCTAGATAAAGTAACGTAAGTGAAAAATAGCTAAGTTTTTTTTTGCTCTTTTGAACTACTAACTCTTTAAAAAAATGTATCATAACTACTCTAGATTTTATATATTTTTTTCAAAAAAATATTTTAGTAGTTAGTAGTTCAAAACGGCAATAAAAAAGATTTTAAATTTTTCACCATCGATACTTTACAAAGAGGTCGTAGTGACATTCGTCCATGAAAATGACATTATGCAAATTACATTCGCTATTAATGACCGTCTTAAATAATATAATAATTTTAGTTGTCATTCAACTTAAACAAATAATTGAGGTATAATGTATTTCTGATTCTATGTTTATTAACAATAAAATTGACGCTGATACGCTCGTGGGGTCGTGGCTGGTTGTAAATACAGTGGTTTCGATGCATTGGGGAGAGAGATTTCATTTATTATATTTTTATTTTTCGACACTGTTAAATATACAAAGCGTGGCGTTGAGTGCCGCCACTCTATATGCATTTTCTCGAATTTGGACGAGGCAACGAGATTGGAGTGTCTTGCCTAAACGAATGGCGGAAAAACAATAAAGCTAGAAAATGGATTAATTGGAAAGTATCTGATACTTGGAGTTCGTAGGTTACATTTTGTTTAATTATTTTAAGTAGGTATCTGAGGCTCAAACCTACCACTAATAACGACGGTCGTAGGTTCTGTTTTTACTCGGGGAGTGAATTATATATTTTCTTCTTTCTTCTTTCTGGTAACTACTCAACACACAATCCTCAAGCATTCGGGGGTGGGTGGGGAACGGAAATGTGTCAATGGGTAACAAAGTGTCTTGCCACTAGGTTCCTAAGTTCCCCCTGCCTACCCTGCTATGCGCCGGATACATTAAAGCTGAAAAAATATCCGTCGTGGCGCAGTGTCGTAGCATATGACTGTTATAGCGATGGTTGTGGGTTCGATCTTACTCAGGAGAACGAATTATTTTCCTTTCTGTGTTCTAGTAAGAAGGCAAAGCTTCATAGAGTTCTATTATTCAACATACAATATCTCGAAAAGTGTCAGTCAGCGTGGAATGGAGTATATACATGTATGTATGTTGTATGTATGTTATATACACTAAGTTCCTTCTGCCTATCTTGCTTTATGCGAGAAAGGAAGGAAGGAAGTGAAAATAAACAACAAAAACAAACATTCTAATTAAAACAATTTGAACTGATAAACATGATGCAGTTAAACTGCATGCCTTCCGTCATCGATACTAAATATTTTCCTGTTTCCTTTTAAATGTTTATAAACTGAAGGCTAGCCCTTTTTGTCTGTGCATTGCATATAAAATAGGAGAGATTATGGAGGAGTTAAATGTACACAATTATATAAATAAATATAAATTTAAATTAATAATATTATTATTATGAGCCGTCGCGTGCGAGTGCAGGTGTATACAAACTATACTGCAACTGTGGCTTATCATATAGGCATCATCATCATCAACATACACGGACTCCTGTAAAGTGTTCGAAACGTACCCGACGTTCTAAATAAATATTAATAAGCGGTGAAATAGTTCAATTTTTTAAATTATTTTTCAAGTACAAAACAAGAAAATGTAATTTAATTACAAATGCCTTTTTTCTTTGACTTCCGCTTTGAACTAATTTTCTTTGATAACTTCTTGTCAGTAGAAAATGTGGGTTGGATATCAGATCATTTTTAATGTAGTATGACCCACCTTTGTTTCTTTTTCCGTGAGGAAATCCTGTTACAGATACCGGCCCGAGTGGGGACTCGAGCGGGTTATGTGGGACTTGCGGACTGGCAGATGTAGGCCGAATACCCACTAAAACCTCACGGTGCTCCTCCTCGACCGCCACTGGCCGCGAGACGCGGGGACATTAGTCGTCCGCAAAACGCGGCGGCGGGAGCCTGCAAGGCATGTCGCGCAGTCAAGGGTGTGTGGTCACCCTCGCTCGGAGTAGCGCCGGGAGTAAGTACCATCCACCTGACTCTACCTCTTCCTACGTCCATGTTTCTCGCTCTGATGAGCATACAAAGCGCGTCGTTGAGTTGCGCCAGTCAACACACTATGTCTTAAAAATTGTGTGGAAAGTGGGGAATGCCGTGTCAAGAAACACTCTGCTGTTTCTACTTTGCAATAAAAAGCGTAGAGATGTGATTTTCAATTTTTTCACTTTTTTAACTTCACCGAGAAAAATTCGTAAAAATACTTAATACTACGTTGTGCGGTTGCAGCATCACTAACCATTGTTTATATCTTCTGTCTGTCAATCTCAATAAACCGTGATGCTGTATGAAAACAAAAACAAATCTGACAAGCGCTAGTACAAAAATTGGAGATCTCGAGCTTTTTTTTGAAATTTAAACTTTTTTGAGATGAAAGAGCAGAGCAGGCAGAGCTCTTTCATTGAGATACTTCACTTGCACTAACGGCTTTAATATCAAATTTTGTCCCCCTTTTGTGACTATTATATTTTAGAATTTAACCACAAATGTATAGTTCTCAGATTTTTTCCGTATCTAGTACCTACTACCTGTAGATGTTAGCTGCCATATTTCATAATTCTAGGTCAACCGGAAGAAACCTATTAATTTTGATTCTCTTTATAGTGTCGAAATACTTGTTTTTTGCGATATAAACGGCCATATCTTTTTTTTTAAATAAATTTAGAATAACATTTTTTTCAGGAAACCAAAGGTTTTAATTCGATATCTCCAATATCCTATCAACTCAATATCCCGTTCCTGCAATAAAGGCTTTTGACAGACAGACAGGCAGATAGCCGGACGGATAATTAAGTGATCTTATAAGTTCCTTTTTTCCTTTAAAGGAACAAAACCCTAAAAATGAAATGCCATAAGTCAATTAGCGTTGTGGGGATGCGTGGATCCACACTTGCTTTTTTTACAATTCTACAGAGCTAGTTACAGATCACTTCATTCTTTAATTTCTATGCAATTTAGAAAGTAATGCCGTTATGGCACAGTGGATGACTGTACAGATGATAAGCCTACTACACACCACACTACAGAACTGATTTTGATAAACCTTGGACCGTTAGCTAACTTTGACATGCCCCATTATATAATAAAAATAAGTAGTTCATCTCTTTATGGTTGTTGGTTTCCGAAAAAATTGTGGATAAACATTCATACACACACATGATTGCAAAACTAAATAGATCATCGTACTCATAATAAATAATTCAAGTTTCTACTTTTTGTTGGAAATCGGTTAATAATGTAACGAAAAAAACATATTTTTAAATTATTCTGCGACAACGAAATGTATCAGAAATTAAATTAAAAAATTGATAATTTTATTCCGAAAAGAAGTAACATTTTTAAAGAACATCAATTTATTTATTCTCCACTCTCTTATCTCCTTCTCACATCTCCAATTAATATACTAATAAAATATATTTTTTTCTCTTCATTGTTCAACAGGCAATGTTGTATTCTGAAAACATTGCTAAGTGCACAACAACAAGATTTTATAATATTCATTCTTTTCTTCACATCTAGACCATTTTAAAGAAAAAGAAGGGTCCCTATCCGCTTTTAGAGATTTTTCTTTTTTTTAGGTACCATTTTTTGTCGAATGCTACTAAAGAACAGAATATTTTAACTCTAGATAGGCAGGAAGAATCTAGTACTTAAATACATTGTTGCACAAACCCATATCCGTATCGTTGTATCGTACTTTGTTTATTAGGTCCCGGGAAGATATTTCAACTCTTCAATGCAATTTTTCTTTAAAGCACATCCTCTTACGCCAGAATGAATTTGTTTATGTTTTTCCTATGTGATATATTAATGTAATATATCACTTTAAAAGCTATATTGATGCTAACTCTATCAATTTGGAACTTAAAAGTTTTGTTGCGTATGCCAGCAACACCAGTATTAGGGGAGAGTAAGGAGAGTGAGGTTGGTTTTAATGGAGGTAAGAATTAAAAAGATTATTCTCGAAAAACGTGAAAAGTTAAAAATATGATACTTGGTTTAGAAATACTATGTGTGTATATAGTATTTCTAACGTATCTTGAGTTATGAGTTGTCACTCGGTCAGTCGTGTCCTTATAAATTAATATAAAATTAATTTAATCGCTGAACCGAATTAAAATGTATACTAAATTAAAGTCTATTTTATCATCAGTAACATTATAATATTTGCTTAGGATTGTTTTGACTATTTTATTTTCTGTTACTAATGCGTTAAAAAAGAGTCCTTGATACTAAAATTATCAAATGAAATGGAATAATTATTAATATGTTAGTACTTACCCCGTATGTGTGTGATTGAGAATTTACATAAGGAAGAGTACAAGGATACCTAATACGTGCCAAGAAATATTTTAGTTGGCAACTCAAAAAATGAAAATTTAGAGATGTTGCTTCTGAATACAATATTTGTCATGTGACACTGTTTAAATAGATAAAAAAGGGAGGGAGTTTCAATTTAAGATTATAAAACAGTCTTTTTATTTTCATAAAATGTGAAAAAAAAACGAATTAGCTTCACGCTGTATCCCGCACATAGCAGGTTAGGAAGAAAGAACCTAGAGTTAAGACAGACAACTTTGAAGGCATTGCGTGTTGAGTGGCAGAACTCAACGCCGCGCTCTACCTCGAGACCAACATTTTGATTAGTGTATATAATATTTTATTTTAATATTTGAAAGAATTTTAGCCTATGTTAATAATTGCCTCTTACGTAAATGCTTACCCCAGTATTGTTGATCCAGCTTTGCTGACTCCAGATGCGGGGTCAGTATTAACAAATTACTTTTTTGTTTTAACGACTCTGTTTCTGAAATTACTTACCTTACTGATATTTTTTATTACTAATATAATACCTAAGTAACCAATGCACGCTATGAATAGAAATTGTAACAAAACAAATAATTATTATTTGAAATATAAAATATTATATTAAAATTGTTAGTACCAGCCCCGGTCTCCCCTACTATCAGGAAGTATGAAATTTAAATAGTAGATACTTACTTTGACAAGTAAATAATTCTTAATTATCGTTAAATTGTACATTTGAAATTTAATATTTTCTTTGGAATAATTAGAATTGGAGCTATCCATTGCTAGACATTTAACCGCAGATAAGTCACCGCTAAGTTTTAATAAAAAATGAAGCGTTTCATTTTTTATTTTCATTAAAGTGTCTTGTAGTAGCCGCGAACGTATAGGAAAATAAATTAAGAAGACAAATCACAGAGAAGTTAAAAAGAAATTATGAATGTCGATGTGTGATGATAGCTTGTTGACAACAGAGTCTAACAATTATAACATTTTGTAATTTTTTTTTTAAAAACTTAATCATTAGCCTAATTGGGACTAATAGCTTACTGTAGGAAGTTAAATAAAGTAGCATAATTAAAGAAATTTTATTAAAATTACACATTTCTTAACACCAATTCAACTTCTACATTTTTGAGTCTCACTTGCACTAGTTCCTTTTGATACTTGATACCACCATCAGAGACACGTGTTTTGACTGAAAAATTACGTAGAAGGTGCACTAAACCAGATTTAGCTTGTAATTGTGCGTATCTCATGCCAACGCATATCCTATTTCCTCTACCAAAAGGCATATATACAGTATCAGC
>DWQW01008400.1:0-13998 GCA_018249695.1 Heliconius erato demophoon
TTACATATATTATATGAACGAACCAACCAAAAAATCTTTGTATTTACTTGATATTTCTTTCAAGATCGTTCTTTATCTCTGTGTTGAATTAATTACGACTTCTTTCAAATGACGATAACTTTTTTTTCAATAAACCGATTTTGATGAACTAAACTTAGTAGTTAAGTTGAGTTTAAACAAAGCAATTGGTGAATTTTCAAGTAAATCGGTTCAATACTTTCAGAGAAAAATGTGGACAAAAATATGTCGACAGACAAACAAACAGACAGACAAGAAATTAAAAAAAAATCTTTTTGCTTTCTTTTATTCTTTTTAAGTGTCCCTCTTTCCATTTCAGTCAAAATTACTAAATGTACAGACAAAATATTTTTACTGTCTTATTATATATAGAGATTTATGTGCTTGTGCTTCTGCGCCACGATTGATCTCGAAAGCTTAAATAGTATTAGGTGTAATTTCACGAATAAAGTTCCTTATAACAAACAACAAACGTTGTTTTCTTTACAATATTTATAAGCAGTAGCTCCGTCTCCCACTGTGCGACACTCTCTTCGGCTACCTCATATAGCAGAGAAGTTAATGACTATGGATGCACTGAAAAGACAAAAAAGATTGGATGACGTTTTCGTAGTATTTGGCACTCTGTATTATATTATTTTTTTATTATACCTCAAAAAAGGATCTCTCATTATTTATAAGAAAAATAAGGCAAAAGAGCAGTCCAGGTCACCCGATGGTAAGTTATCACCGCCCCTCACGCCTATTGGTATATCAGAGGAGCTACAGGTTAAAAACTTGTTCTTTTTGAAAGTTATATTATGAAAGTAAACTTTTAATATTTTCTTAAGGATAAATTTTTAGTTTTTTTTTTTTGTTCAAAGGCAATTATCTTACCTAAAATTTCTAAAAGTACAGACAAAATATTTTTACTGTCTTATTATATATAGAGATTATGAATTTTATTGATATTAATTATTGATTATGAATAACATTTTTTGATCATTGAAAGTCGGGGGTTACTTTCTTATATAAATATCGATAAGCAATAGATAACATTTTCATTTCCATGCTCTGCAAATAAGACAAAGCGCAAAGATTAGTTCTGCCACATAACAAGCAATGCTCCGAAAATTTTGGAGAAAGGAGTGTCTTAACACTAAACACTTAACAGTAACAGTAACACTTAACAGTAACATTTAATGTATTTTAAATATATTGAAAATACTAAAATTATCCAAATCCGAAAAATAAATATATTAGCTTTTATAAGTTTTAATAAAGCAATTTGCATGCATTTTATACTGCGCATACTACCGTTCTATGGTAATGTTGACATTGCGACTAATATTATTACCTACATGATATTATAAAATTTTATGTAACATCAGATGCAAAAAAAAGCCAAGCTATTTATCATGGCTATTCTAAATATTATATATTTTTTAGCTTCACGATGTATCCAGAGGTAATCTACTGTTAAGACACTCTCATTTCGCGGGGTAGCTACCCTACGCACCGCCTAATTTTTGAGACGTGGCGGCACTCAACGCCGTGCTTTGACTTATTACCGAAGCGAGGAAATAAAAAAAAATCCTCTAGTGTTTTAAAACATTTTTAAAGTGTTATTCCACACTTAGGAAAGAAAAATACTTCTAAATAAGTATTAATCCTCTAGTGGATATCGATCCCAGAATTGTCGCGTTTACAATAAAACGCTATGCCGCTACGTTACCACGGTCCCAACGCTGTATCCGCTGTATCCTGGATCGATCTTCGATTAATGCGTGAAATAAAAAAAAAAACTCTCTGTCAAACGAGCAGAGAGATAAAAGGGAAAGCGTGAAAACAACATTCATTATAAAAAGGTTACTACTACCTTTTCCCGTACCTTTACGGTCCATTACAACACTTTAAGGGGCCTTTGTCCTCTTTCGGCCCTCACGCCAGAGCTGTGTTAATTTAGCCGATGGTAGTTTAATGATGTATGAATAGTAATCAATAGACCTACTCGTATGAAGAGAAATAAATTGTATTGTTTTATTTTTAATTTGTAAAGTTCCTCCATAACTGTTAAAAAAGAACCTAATGAGTTCGTTCTTCGCTCGCTACAAGGTGGAATCCATTTATATATATTTTATTAGCTTCACCCTACCTTCAGTTTGTACCCAAATTTTGAGACATTGCATGATGAATAGTGAAATTCATCGACACGCTTTATCCTATTATCAGAGCAGGGAAGTGAAAATACTTAATTTCTTCAAGTGGGAATCAAATCCAAAACCATCGCTGACTATATAATACTAGCGACGGGAAGATGTTACCAGCGGCAAGGGCGCCCCCGAGGGACTCGATCCTATGCTTGCTGCCGGAAACAGAGCTTTGAATTATTTTAATTTTACATTTTCTTGAAAAGTATTCAAAAATTACAAACTATAAACGTCAAAAAATATCTTCATAAAATTTTCTTAATGATGGAATAATTCGTATAACTCGCTCGTAAGTTTTTAAATCTTTGTCAAATAAAATTTTTAATAATTTCTCATTATGGCTTATCTAAAAAGATAGACAAACCGTATCGCGTTTTTTTAAAGCTAATGAATCTGAATGTTTTTTGTAATAGGTACAATGTACTACATATATGTAACTTTTTGCATGCGGTTAAAGTAATATGATTGCGTTCCTAGTTTTTATTATTTCGTTATTTAAGGCCAACTATAAATTAAATCGTAATTTTATATAGCCTATAGCACTCTGAAAAATGTAGCTTTCATATAAATCAAACAAAAAGTAAATCTGACCATTAGATCCAGAGATCTTTAAACAAACAAACATACTCTTCTGCTTTATTATATAGGTAGCTTGTATACATAAAAAACTCCTATTAAATCCCTAAAATAAATGAATATTTAAATGATAACAAGGTAAAATTTCGTTACGTCATTTGAAAGAGTATTGGTGTTCCAATAAGAAATGTGTTCATTTTTATTATGTTAAAATAATAAATCCTTAACTAACTGACTGGCTTGATTCGGAAACTAATACTTTAATTATATGATATAAGTATTTTTCTGTATCTCACACATAGCAGAGTAGGCAGATCGAGCCTGGGAATCCTGTCTTAAGACTCTCTGTTCCCTATTTTTAGTGTTGAGAGGCGGAACTCAAGGCCGCGCTTTGCTTGGTTACCAGAGCGAAAAAATTAAAATATAAAATATTTCATTCCTCCAAGTGGAAATCCAACTCACAAACATGGGCATAGGAAGAGGGAGAGCCGAGTGGGCCATGTATAGTCCGCTGCCTAATCCATATTTTTTTTTATTTATTTATTTAAGTAGACTATTACAGAGTCTTAATAATTACAAAATTCAGGGTGCAATCATAAACTCATTCGAGTTTTACCGTGCACCAGCGTCATCAAACATTTCTATGAGTAGCATATTACAATAAATATCTATTATAATAACTCGCACTAAGAAAAACATGTTTAAAGTTAAATCACAAAAAAGTAAAAAATGGAGGGTACATTTAAATTAACAATTATTTCTATTCAATAAACAAAAGACTTTGAGTATATTAGCTTTGAGTATATACAGGTTGATTCATATATATTATTTATTTATTAATTTATTGTTTTTTTTTATATAATTTATTTATTTAATAAATTTTCACACCATGCAAGTATTTTATGACTGCACAATTTAGTTTTTTTTTTTAAGAATGCCTATATATGCCTATCATTTTACTTTCATAGTTAGTACTTCTTGGTAATGACGTTTTAATATGTGTTTTATATTTTTGTGTGTTATTGTGTTTCTTACTGACAATGGAAGTTGATTAATAAGTTTTGGTATGATATATTGTGATATTTTGATAAAGTACTAATACGTTTAAGAGTCGTTTAAGCCACGTTATTCACTAACACCTGTATGTCATTCTTGGTTTTTAAAATATGAGTTTTACTTTCTTCATCTCTTCGTGCTCTTACGTATCCTACTACTTCTTGAACCACACATATTTAATTTTTTTATTTTGTTTAGTTCCTGCTTAGCATTCCAAAAAAGTTGTTTATTTAATTTTGTCATTGCTTCCCTTATGTAGACGATATTTATATTACTTTTATCCGTTGGATGTACATCAGATACCGTCAACTTTTTATCTGACGCAATCCATTTATCACGTGTTATTTCATCTTTTATGTTTACGTTTTGGTCTTTTCTGCCATGCATTTTTTGGGTATTTTGTATTTCTTCTATGTGTAAATTCAGTTTTAATGCAACTTTTCCCACTATTTCTTTGGTCTTTTCATTATTGTAGTCAGGTATGATTGCAATTTCAATAGTTTTTAAAAGTTTTTCTTGGTTAATTCCTTCCAAACGTTGTTCAAGGGCACCGAGGCGAGTTTCAAGATTATTGTTCTTATTTGTCAGCTCTGTGTTTTTGCGTTCTAGCATTTTTATGGTCTTCCTAAATGAATCTATACATTCTACAACTTCATCTAACTTAGCGCTATGAAATTGTAACGATTCATTTAAATCACACATTTCTGTTTTGATAGCTTTTTCGACTTCTTTAGATATGTTATTAAGTAACTTTTTTGCATTAATTTGTACAGGAGCCTCATCATCTTCGTCTTCCTCTTCAGGTATAATAATTGAAGTGTTCTTTCTCGGTGTTTCGAGTTGGCATTCTTGACACGTCCATTCAAGACTCGGAGCCACCTTCAGCGCTACAATTTGTTTGTTCGTTAGTCTCGTACATTTATTATTCAGATGGACAATCCTTTCACATTTACTACACTCTATACCTGGTGAAGATTTGGTAATAGCTTTTTTGCACACATCACATTTCGACATTGTAGTTAGTTTTTTGATTGCATTACGTTATGTATGACCTCTAGGCGAGCTGTTTAACGACTGAATATATTTTACTAAATGAAAAAAAAATCACACGAACATGTCTGTACAAAGCTAAAGTTCACAATAGCTTTATTATAATGTTAACACATTAATCACATGAGGCCATCGTGGCGTATTAAGATAACGTTGACGCCGAACGCAAGAATTGGTTATTTTCTTATTTCACTTGCCCGTAAAGCAAAACGGTGGGAGGCTGAGTTCCGCCATTTTACATACATTGTCGAAATTCAGGCGGAAATAGGAGTCTCTTGAAACTAGGTTGTCTTGTTTTTTTTTTATTAAAGAACTGATAAAAATATCCATATATAAATAATATGAAATGTGAAAGTAATGCTAAATCTGACTAAAATACCCTATAACTGGTCCATAAACGTGATATATACATATTTACCTATCCCTTATAACACCTAGATTGAAAGAGCGTTAAGTTAAGGCAGACATTTCTTATAAGCCTAAAAGATATGAAATAGCTTTAGGTGGAAAAATATTCATGAGTGTCGCTGCCCCAAGTGATAAATAAAGTGATTTGATCCCATATGCAATGTATGGCATCGTATCTAGGAAAGAAGCAGTATTATTAGCTGTGTATGAAATATTTCTGTTTATCTTTTAGGTATAGGATCTAGTGTTGACATATTTCGTTTCCAACACTCTATACCATTTTTTTAAGTGGCTAAAATTTAAAATATTGTCTAAAAACGTTGGAAAAATAAGAAATAAGATCGTTTAAGTTTCATGCAGGGATTCATGGCTAGAATTATGTTATTGTATTAAATAATATGAGGCCATAGTGGCACAGGGGCACAAGTGTGTGACTGTATACGCGACGGTTGTGGGTTCAAATCCCACTAGAGGAAATGAAATATTTAATATTTTAATTTCTTCACTTTGTTACGCGTCGTTGAGTTCCCCACTTGACATGCAATGCCTCGAGATATCCGCGAGAAGTGGATAACGATACTATGCTAGATCGATCTAAGTTCGGTACCTCGAACGGAAGAAACGGAAAGAAACATTTCAAACTTGAACGGGAGCGGAGCCACGAGTAAGAACTAGTATGTAATATATATTATTCAAGCAACAATATATATTATTTCTTCAAGACAAATTGCTTATTATTTTCTAAATATATACCAATCTATGATTAATAAAATGTATGAACGACCAACTGAATATAAATAGATTTGTTCTAGACGGCATATTTTTACGAATGTCACATAAGTATTAAGCTTTTGATAATTCAAAGGTAAATCTATTTTTAAAAGTTATTTTGTAGTTTTAACACAAAACGTAAACCGATGGATATACTGATAAAAAATAACAATTTCTTCATCCCGCATGGCAGGGTGACACAGCGGACATAGTATTAATATATGTATTGTAGTTGTTGTTGAAGTCACCTTGGGACTGTAAACACTATGTTTGTTGCCTTGCTCTGGTAAACTAAGCACAGCGTTGAGTTATGCCATTCAATACACAATTTCTCCAATTTTGATGATATGAAAGGACAGGAACGGAGTGTAAGAGTAAGTTCCCTCTAGGCAGGTTAAACAGAAAGTTAGTATTGTTTTATACAAGATGGTCCTAAAAATCGCGAGTGGACATCTAACATTTAGGCTGTAATTTATAATTTTCTTTAAGACTACGATATTTTGTAAAAAATCTGAAACTTCCAAATATCTCCTAAACTACTGAAAATTCTTGAAGTTAGGTGTAGAATGGATAAGTACTGTGATCCAGGGTTGATCCGTCTATCAAGTTACAGTTATATTATATGTATTATACAAAATTAATCATTATGATTATCTCTAAAGGGTATTAAAGGAGTAAATTTCATATAATTTACTGTCACAAAGTCCCCAGAGTTTGGATATTTTCACCGATAGCTCCACTTAATGACGCATAAGACTTGTAAACTTCAGCCAAGCGTTAAAACTCTTATGTTATAAGAGAATGTCAAATTAAGTTTTTTTTTAATTAGTATAAGCATAGAAGGTCTACTCGTAGTATTAATTATCTTCGTCCTATTTAAAAAAAATATCTCCCTCTTAAATCATCCTGTTTATTAGATTAAAACCCGTAGCGTATTTTTAAGCTATAGTAAAGATGGAAATGTTATGGTATGATATACAATCTCATATAGTATAATAATAATATTTATTTGTGTAAGCAGGCCAAGTAATTCATACATACATATACTGTTAGAGAGTAAGTGACAGCACAGCCACAGCAGAGCACAGTCGATATTACACGGCGTAGAACGCTGAAATTTGGCATGTATGTTTATTGGTTCTCTTTTGAAAAAATCTGTCTTAGTACTTCATACACTCGATATGGGAGTCCTAAGAGAAAATTTCCAGATTCCTACAAAAAGATAAATAAATGAAGATGCAGCAGAGCAGCAGCAGCAGAAGAGCAGCCTCTAATAACTTATAAAATAATTTCTCAGATCATGCAAAATGAAAAAAAAAATAAGCAATACTTTACGCTATACTCTTATAAATTAAATACGAAATGTAACTTTACAATCTAAATTAGTTTTCCTATGAGACCAAAAATCCTTAGTATTAAGGATTATAATTTTATTGCCTTTAATATCTTTATTGCTACACAAGCTTTTAAGTAAAATTACAATGGTTTTATTTTATTGTGCGTATTTAGTAGTATATTCGTACTTATCTTTTCGATTTAAAAGGTAGCTTCATGCTATTTCTTGCTTAACATTGTAGTCAGATGGAAATTAGTGCTATGCCACTCTGTTGCCGACTTCCCGACATTTTTTGAAACATTGCATGGTAGCAGCGAGACTCCGCGTATGCGTATTCCGCCACTCAACTTAATGCAAGGAAGTGAAAATAATTAGAAAATAATCGACTCCAAACGTGGAGTAAACAACAGGTTGTGGGTTCAATTCAAAAGTATATTTAATATTTTCTTTTACTAGTTCTGGTGATGAGGCAAAGCACAGCGTTGAGTTCCGCCACTCAATATGCAATGCCTTCAGAATTTGACGGAAAGTGGAGACCAGAAGTGTATTAATGAGAACAGAGTGTCATAACATTAGGTGTATATGGGGCATTTCACGCGGAACGGGTAGGTAAAAAAACTAGAGGTCGTCGATTTTGGTTATTTAAATTATGCTAGACATACATGAGTACTCAGCACAATTTTGATTATGCAATGTTCAGTTTAAAAGTTATGGGGGCTCGAAGTCGTGACTGGTGGACATGCACTCCTTCATTAAGTAAGCGTATAAATGGTATTTTAGTTAAATAAAATTATTCTATTTTTTTATTAAAAAAATGGTTTTTATTTTATCACATGATATTTAAGAAATATAGCTATAACATATTTTTTAAAATTTATTATCGGAAAACAACTAATAGTGTGTAGATAAGCCTCGCAAAGTTCTATAAAAGGAGGGCAAGCTGTTTACTGGGTACATCGGTTCATAAAGACTTGAAGCGCGGCGCCCGATGCCGCAAATTGATAATAAATTAAAAAATATATATATTATTGCTATATTTCTTAAATTTCATATCGTAATTTTTTTTTCTATTAAAAATTAAAATAATTTTATTTAAGTACCATTAAAAAGCTCAATTAATGAGGAATCTATTCCACTACTTTACTTGTTTTTTTGTCACTTAGTAATACTGAATAATGAGATTTAAAGGAGTGCATATCCACCAGTCACTCACGCCGTCAAGCCCTCATAATTGAGCTGTGTACATCATGTAGGTCTAACATATTAAAAAATAAACAAAACCCACTGATTTTAAAATATACATTATATGTATAGTCAATCAGTGGAAAAGCTCTTTAAGAAAATTGCTCTTGTCGTGTCAATGTAAAACATTTTACTTAATAATTGTAAATTCAATTTAATGCTCATCCGGAGGCTTCGTTGTACACTTCTTGTTAAATTTAGGAGGTATCTGGGGAAATAATTATTTTCACTTCCTTCTGGTAAAAAGACAAACCGCGGAGTTGGCACACAAAAGATTTAAAAATTGGGCGGAAAGTGGGAAACGTTAATACACTCCGTATTAATGTAGGTTACCTTTGTTTACCGTTCTAGACGGTAAAAGCGTGAGGCTGCAAAAGAAGTTTGGTTTTGACGTCTCCTTAATTTGCATTAGTTTTGCGTCTATCTGTTTCAATAGCTTTTATAATAAATATAATTATAAAAGCTATTGAAATAGATACTTCGACAACAATAAGTGAAGTGTTTGTAATTATAGGATACACTTCATTTATTATTATGCAATTTCTATTGCATATTATATATATAAATAATATTAATAATATTATTAATAATTATTTGCACAAAAAATTGTGCAAATATATATATTGCATTTTCAAACAAACAAATAAACCTTCTGTAGTGATTCCCGTAAACGTATTTGCCACTATCGATCATTGCGAACGTGTCGTCAAAGACGTAGCCAGGCTTAAGACCTGCAACTAAATTGTATTGTACTATGTATTATATACTTACTTATAGAACTATATATTTCTTTTATTTATTTTTATTGACTAAGATTTGTAATATTACTAATGTACTTTATATATAGATTAGAGTCGTGGCGCAACGACACAGTGGTTGACACTAAGTTTTTTCGGTCTACCCTGCTATTTGTAGGATACAACATGAAAATAAAAAAAAAATACAAACTTCAGTTTATATAAAACTGAAATTTGTAATTTTTCATTTTGTATGAAATTAACCACAAATATTTCTGTGAAATACATATAAATTGTCACTTTTATAATTTTTCCTTGTATTTTAAGCTCTCTATGTGCCAAATTTCATAAATGTATGTCCACGGGAAGTAACCTCTACCCCTTTAGGTTTTGATTACGCGGCGAATTTCATACTAAATGCAGCAAAATCGATTCATAAACGCTCATATCTTCTGATTGCGTTCATTTAGAAGTTTGATTTTTTTGTTCTTTAAGAGATCCTAGATTATATAAATATTTGATACTAATTTCAGCTACGCGATTTCGAAATAAATATTCTTGACGGACGGACGGACGAACGAACAACTAAATTTTATTCTTTTTGAGGTACCGAACCGTAAAAACATTTTTTTTTCTACACGTATCTCTTGCAGTTATTTTTATACCTACAAAATCTACTTTCGTCCCCTACTTAATAAATTATGAAGCCATATTTTCGATAGCAAAGCAAAGCTAACCTTTTTTTAATATTTGATCGAACGCTTATAGTATCGCATATTATACTAGCCTTCTAACATATTTCGTATGCAACCAGTCTTATTTACGACCAGATCGACGATTAGTATCTATACTATGAGTTACAGTGGAAAATTTACGCTATATAACTACAGCCGCTAAAGTATTAACGATGCAATAACCATAGCTCATACGACAAGGGTACGTTTTACTATAGAAATTATTTACGCGCTCGCTTACGTGTATAGTATTTGTAGAACGGTGAACTGTAGATCAAATTTAAATTTAATTAAGCTTTGTTCCTATGTGTGCTTTATTTTGTCCATTGCAAATATAATAAATTAAAATGCGAAAAAATAAAATTTTATGTGTCTATAGAGATAGGCAGACTTATGAGTGTTTCTGGGTATTGAAAATGGGGTTTAAATAAAAAAAAATCATATGTACAGGTAGTCTTAAATTTTATTCGTAAAATTGTAATTAAAAATTGTAAAAAGAGGCCGTCTTGGTGCAGTGGTATTTGAGTGCAAACGCAACGGTTGTGGATTCGATCCCCACCAGGGGAATACATTATTTTAACTTTCTCACAGTGGGACCATGACAATACGCGGCGTTGCAAAGATCCGAAGATTACTGTGCGCTCCGTCATTTAGCAAGTTATCGTGTTCAAAATTTGGGCGGTGCTAATAACGGAGTGTCTTAACCTCAATCTACATTGCTATTTACGTGATAGGCAGAGGGAACCTAGAGATAAGGCAATCCGTTTCCCACGCAAAGCCCAATTGTCGAGCTTCGCATATTCAGTAGTGGAACTCAACGCCGCGCCTTGTCGTCTTGCTAGAGTGATAATTAATTTCCTCAGGTAGGAATCGAAGCCACAACCGTCGCTTTACAGATAGACGCCGCTGCGTGAGAGAGTAATATGTGAAGAAGCACATTTCTCCAAAAAATCTTAGTATTAGACGGAAGAACAATTTCCACCACAACAATTATAAAATGACTATTGTACTTTAATAAATTGGACCATTATAACAAAATGTAATTTACAATAGAAGAAACATGATAAAGCTGAAACATCGAACAGCAATTCTAGTTTCATCAAAGAATCACAGATGGGTTAAGCTATCTAATTTAAGTTGGCCTAACGAAAACAGATCCCGTGCACAATTTATGGGGTGCATTTCAAAAGCGATAGGAGATTGTGTTTTTTTTGTTTTGGAAACAATAAGGGACACACCCTTATTGCCCACCCTACTTAATGTTAAGACACTTCGTTCGCCACGCTCCGCTCAATTTTCGAGACATTGCGAGTTGTGTGGCAGTTCTCGATGCCACGTTTTTTTTTAACAGAGCGCCCTCGCTCTGTTAAAAAAAAACGTGACTAAACTAAAAATAATTATTTCTATCAAATCCTACAAGTCTTCTTCTGGTTTTTATTCATTGTGCTAGATATAAAAATAGCATATTTTTGATTGTCATGGCCGATGAAATATGGCACATATTAAGTGATACATAATAAAAATAAATTATACTAAATTTAAGCAGTTAGACCATGGGTATGGACTCTTCACGATGAACCTCCTGCCTAGCCTGCTATATGTGGAATATAGCGTAAAGCTAAAAAAAATAAACACTTTGAATGAAGCTATTTACCTCGAGTATCCGATGTTTCGAACACTTTGCAGTAAGTAGCAAAGTGTTCGAAACATCGGTTTTCTAAAAATGTACAATACTAAATTTACGCGATTAATCCGGTTCAATAGATTAACTCAAAATGTTTTTTAATCTTTGTTAATAGAAAACACTGAATTTAGATACAAAATATTATTTTCTTGAATTATTTATAGAAAAATTATATTTATTTAGTTGAAATATTATAAAACGCTATATGCCTTTAACTTAAACACAAATCTTGAGTTAAAACTCACTTATTCTAACTAAACTTTGACTTTTCGTGTCCTGATTCATTTACTTCAGCAAACTCTCTTTTTGTAATAACGGGTTGAGTTTGGTGACTTGTTGTAACCACTTAGTCACAATATTTTATTATCTGTTGCCGAGGCCAGTCGTGGCGCAGGCACAAACGTTTGGGTTCGAGTCCCATTTGAGGAATTGAAATATTTATTATTTGAAAATATGTTCGTTTGTGATTACACTGTACTCGGACGATTACTGTACAACTCGGATTTTTTTATACGAGTTTTTTTTAAATATGCTAAAATTGCATAGTGATATATTTAGTGTAATAAAAATAATTAGTTAAATAGTTATAATTGGATGTTATTTGAGCAATAATATTTTTTGCATGAATGTTTATTCAAATTAAACACAATCATTACTATGAGTGAGGCCAATCGTGGCGCAGCGGCACGAGGTGTGACTGGTGGTTGTGGGTTCGATCCCCACTCGAGGAGATGGAATATTTACTTAAATTTATATTTCCATTTCTTCGCCCTGATGTCGAGGTTAAGCGCGGCCTTGAGTTCTGCCACTCAATACGCAATGCCTCCAGAATTCGGCAGAAAGTGGGGAACGGAGTGTCTTAAACACTAGGTTCCATTTGCCTACCCTGCTGTGTGCGGGATAGAGCGTGAAGCTGATTTGATTTATTTTATTTTATTTATTACTATAATACCACCGGAATTTACACAATTATGTTACTGACAAAATTGAGTAATATTCCTAAACGCAAAAATGGTGCACATATGAATACTGAAGTCGTTGTAATGTGTGCTGTCCGAAAGTTTGGAAGCACATCTGTCTTTGGCCAAAACTAAATATCACCTACTATATGCGGTGAAAATTTGTAATAAATGTTGTCTTTATTTTTTACTTTTATTTACTCTACAATAAAAAAATATTTTCCCGATTATTAAACACTAAGGCCAGAGTTCAGCGGAAAGTAGGGAACGGAGTGTCTTAACACTAGGTTCCCTCTGCCTGCCCTGCTGTGTGGGATACAGCGTGAAGCGAAAAAAATAAACACTTGGAATAAAACTATCGGGCTTACTACGGATACTACCGCAAAGTGTTGGAAACGTCGGGTTACCAAAAATAATTAAAAAAATATTTCAACATTTATTGATAGAAAACGCTTGCGCTTTTCTTCATTTTAAAAGAACAGAATGGCAATTCTGTAGTTTTAGCAAACAAACAATGATACTTTAACACAAAATTAAACAAATAATGCATGTAACCACGCCATCTATATCGAAATAAAACAAACACACCCGCTCCATCGCTTTACCATTAACCAAATCTTTACCTGTCGAGCGCAACGAAGCACGTCTTTTGCGGAACATCCCCAGGCCGTCGAATATTCAGCGCTTCAGTGAAATGCGTAACCGAATATTCGGTATTCGGCCAAATCACTATTCGTGGCATCTCTAATACGTACCATGTGTTCGTATTGTATAAAGTAAAATAAAGTTATCTATACACATATTATATAGTTTGTTTGGTAGATCGCGTTAACCTTAGAAACTACTGGTTAAATTTGAAAAAAAAAAATTTCTTTGAAAACCCATTTATCGAGGCTTAATTACGTCACGTTAATTATTTCGATGTAACCCAATGTACCTGCGGTCAGAGTTCCCTGCACTTACAATGTGTCATGTGTTTTTAACCTTGCGGGCGAAGCTGCAGAAGCTAATGATGATACAAAACGATATCGAAGCATATACAACGGAAACAGAACGGAAGTGTCGAAGGTTCCCTCGACCTACCTTATTATGTGCGGTATAGAACGTGAAGCTTAACCTTTCGTAAACCACGTGGGTAAAAGTTGCGTCCTGCACTACGTGGGGTTTTCTATACCCCAAGATCATTCTATCTATATGTAGGTAATATCTTTTCAAAATGTCTTTAATACGTATTTATA
>DWQW01008401.1:0-13997 GCA_018249695.1 Heliconius erato demophoon
GTACAGACACTGATGAGTTAGGATTTTATTGTACCTAAGTATCGATAAGTTATATTTTTATTTCAAACATTCAATTAAAGATTCTTATAGGAGATACAAAAATGCGACCTAAAGTTTTAATAACTTTGTCATAAAAAATCTTCATTGCGTTGCAAACATACATAATAGGTACATCAAAACACGAACATAATTCAGTGTGATAAGTAAATAATTCTGTGGTATAAGCGGGCGAAGCCGCGAGCGGGTCGCTAGTTGTAAACAATAAAATAAAATTTTAGTTGAATGGTTGAGCATTGTTTACATTAACAACAAACAGGGCCATTGGGATCATTATAGGTAAACTATTGGTATTTCTGACAACATGTAACTTTGAAAAAAAAAATAAAGGCTAAACTAACATTCCATATTCACAATTAGGTCATAGGGTTCCCTGATGCACTTGATAGCAAATGGGGAAGACGAGATCTTCGAGTTAGATTTAGTAGCCCCCAGAACCGAATGCGCTTACCGATAGAAAAGAAGGTACTGATTAGATTTCATTTTACATTGAAGTGTACTTACACTTAAAAGGAAGGCTATATAAAACCCCAACATTTGTTTCTATGTAACTCTCTGTACCTACGAGAGTCAGAGTGAGAGAGAGAGAGCCAGAGTTACAGTCGGAGAGAGAGATTCAGAGCTATCTCGAGCATGAGCAGATCTCATTTATTTATTTTCATACTCGCGGGTGGAAGCAGCTTGTAAAAGTTATTAGTATGATAGATACAATTCACCAATATTATTCTTATGTCGGCTGACCAAGCCCAATTAATTAAATTTAGTTATTGATGTCGATAGTCAAATAAAAGTGTTATTTGTTAAATGTTCAATGGTTAGTTAATTAAGCAGAGAGAAAGGAGAAATCGTACATTAACTTCTCTGTTTGTAGTGACATATTTTTTTTAATTAGTTATTTTAAATTGATCCTACGAACTTATGTGTATAATATTATACAAAAACTCTTATTTTAATTAATATATATGAGTTTTAATATGTTTTATGTTTATAAAATTCTAGATATTTTATAGTATGAATTATTAGGCCGTCGTATCTTAGAGGCGCAGTATTTGACTGTAAACGACGATGATTCGATTCAAATTTTTGTAAAATATATTCTTCATATGCACATTCTGGTAATAAGATAAAGTACAGTGTCGAGTTCCGCCATTCATCACGTAATATTTCCTAAACCGGGTGGTACATGGGAAACAGAGTGTCTTAACACTACTCTGCTGCTTAAATTAAGCGTTTGAGAACTAAAAACTATTAATAATTTAAATTTTTAAGAAGAAAATAAATCAAATAAAATTTAAATTTGATTTGATTTATTTTCTAACATGTATTACATACAAGTAAAAATAACGCGTAGAACGAAGTGTCTTGACACTACATTCTCTCCGCTTACCCTACTATATGCAGCTAGCACGGAGATAAAAAAGGAAAAGTGTATGTTTTTTCATTCATACATATATACATGAATATATCATTGAAAGCTGTGCGAATTAAAATAGGATCCGCTCATGTCCAGATCGTAATCTGAAAGATTTATTTCGGTCCGCATTGACATGTTTGTTATACTGATTTATACGTTCCGTAAATTATACATGCGAATATAGATCGATACAGGAGGTATTGTTGTATAATATTTATACATATATGAGTAAGAGTATGTACTTATAACATTTTATTACAAAAATCAATCAAAATCGCACATCGCAGGGTAGGCAGATAGAATCTAAGCCACCCCGTTTCTCATTTTTCACCGAATACTGCATTCATTGCGTCTTTAGTGGTGGAACTCAACGCCGCATTTTGCCCCGATACCAGAGCGATTCCTCGAGTGGGGATCAGCCTACAAACAGTCGATTTTACAGTCATATTAATTTTTACTTATATCTGCGCTATGGTACCTTTACCATGGTGTGGTGTAGTGTTAAATATTCCATTTTAGATTTTCCGATTAAATTCGTGTTCATTAGAAGAAATCAACGATGCTCTTTTATCAGTAGGCAGCCAAATTTTCGAGACATTGCGTGTTGAGTAGTGGAATAAAACGCCGTGTTTTGTTTTGTTACTACAGGAAGAAAAATGCTGTTTAATTTTCCTAAAGTGGGGTAATGAAAAAGACTTAATTTGATATTATAATTTTTACAAATTGGAGTAGAACGTGCTACCACCACGTTTCAGTTATAACATCTGAATAACTTCATATGATTATGAATTTTAATATATTTTTTCTTTTTTTTTGAGGCCAGTCGTGGCATAGTGGCACAAAGTGTGACTGTAAAACCGACTGGTTGTGGCTTCGATCCCCACTCGAAGAGATGAAATATTTATTTAAATTTATATGTCCATTTTATCGCTTTGGTGTGGCGGCAAAGCGCGGCGTTGAGTTCTGCCATTCAACACGCAATGCCTCCAGAATTTGTCAAAAACTGGCGAACGGAGTGTCTTAACACTAGGGTCCCTCTGCCTATCCTGCTGTGTGCGGGATGCAGCGTGAAGCTAAATGAATTTTCGAAAAAGTCAATTATAAAAAATCTATACGATAAAATAAATCCTCTTAGCTAAGCTACTTAGAAGGGCGGTCACGAGACGATTCAATATCCGTTGAATAATGCAACGGTAAGTTAGAAACCGCAAACACTTGATAACGCCAGTGGATTTCTGAGCTAGAAAGTTTTAAGGCAAATATAAATATGTTCTAGAAATATAGATTTTAATTAATGTTTAAATAAATGTAACAGGTTGTAAGGTCGCTTCCTAATATAGGAAATGAAATATTTATTATTTTTATTTCCTCGCTCTGGTAACGACGACAAAGAGCGGCGTTGAGTACCGCTAATCAACACGCAATGCCTCCAAAATTTTGCGGAATTTAGGGAACAAAAGTGGAAGTGGAGTGTGACTTACGGAGTGTCCTAACACCAGGTTCCCAAGTTCCCTCTGCCTACTTTGCGGGTTGCAATGTGAAGCTAAAATAAATATTGGTAAAGTTAAGCTTAGGTTGTGAGTTCTATTTTTATTTTTTCTGATTCACCTGTATACTGAATGATACTTCACAAGTGGCTGAGTTGGCGAAAAAAACCAAGAAAGATGAGTATCGTGGCACTCCGTGCATAATTTCCACAGAATTTGACACTTCGCGTAATTATAAGAACTCGACTGTACCGCGACGGTTGTGGGTTCAATCCCCGCTCGGGGAAAAATTAGGCAAAAAAAGTGTGGAATCGATTGTCTCAAACGTAGTGTAGGTATATTCCTTCTGACTATGCTATATGCATATAGTACAGTGTGAAGCCGACTTTTTTTAGTATTTTAAAAACTGTCATAAGTCAAAATTAAAAATAGATAGAATTATTATTAGAAGAGCTTAACGCTTTCTCTCTCCTCTCAACCTCTTCATACATACATTTACTTGCAATTTTTATATAATTATTCAAAAATGTTCAAGTCTTGTAAGCATCAATACCTTATTATTTATATTTTTGCTTTATGCCCATACCCCACTGAAAAAATATTAAACCGGAAAATTCATTAGTTTCTTCAAGTAATTTCTTATTATTCTTACCCATTTCCAAAATTTTTTATATATCTCTATATAACATAACAAAGCACAGCGTTTCTTACTGCCACCAAATACGGAACAAAAACGGAGAAAGATGTAACAATAAGAACTTAACGAAATGTGACACTGTATCCCGTGTATAGCAGGGTAGTCAGAGAAAGACACTTTTACCACTTACAACACATTTATTTATATGAAGAGGTACACGGAATGGCAGGTACTAGCGAGGATGTCACGGTGAGAATGAAGAAGAACGTGCTCAGCTGGTTTGGGCACGACGAACGAATGAGTGATGAAAGAATGTCAAAAAAGATTTATGATGGAAAAGTGAGAGGAGACGAAGTATCAAAGATACTGGGGGAATGTCACGTAAAAAGCATGAGGACCCCGGAGGGCATGTATGAAGAGGTTGATGACAGTGGACGAGGCGAAAAATGTATGTAGAGACGGTAGCGTTTGGCGCTCCGTTCTCTCTGACCACCCCACTTGGGATAAAGCGTGAAGCTGGTTTTAAGTTACACATTTATCACTTTTCACCTAATTTTCGAGACATTGCGAATTGAGTCACCCAACACAACGCCGTGCATCATCTCGTTACTAAAACACGAACTACAACTATTTCCACACAACTTAAAACCTACCGTTTATAGTCCAACGTGACGCGGTCACTACGCCACACAATGTTCAAAACTAGCCACAAGAGACATCAAAACGTCAATTAGAGTTTAATTAATAGTAACGTATAACAAATTTATCTATTAATAAAAATATTCAAATTTACTTAATTCAAATTGAAACAAATTGAGGTCAGTCGTGGCGCAGCGGCACAAAGTGTGACTATAAAACCAACTGGTTGTGGGTTCGATCCGCACTCGAGGAGATGAAATATTTACTACAAATTTATATTTTCACTTTTTTTTTCTCTGGTGTCGGGGCAAAGCGCGGCGTTCAGTTCTGCCACTCAACACGCAATGTCTCCAGAATCCGGCAGAAAGTGAGGAACGGAGTGTCTTAACTCTAGGTTCCCTCTGTCGACCCTTCTGTATGCGGGATACAGCGTGAAGATGATTTGATTTTTACTTAATTCAAATTCGTATAAAATTTGACCAAACGTCATTGAATGATTCAGTTGGGTCATATCTGGGCCAATGTGTCGATGGCATTGCGAGAACGATCATTAATTATATCAATAAAATTAATTATAACATTTCTGCCACATTACGCTTTAATGTTCTGGAAGGGTAATATTTTTCATATTTTCGAGACATTAAGCGTTAAGCGCCACGCTTTGTTCTCTTGCCAGAGCGATGATATTAATTAGAATCGAACCCATAGCCGTCATCATCATAATCAGATGCTGTGTCCCAAATAGATATTAAAAGCTAAAAAAATATTTCTACATCTTAAAATGCCAATGTCACGTCGATCTTTTATATCTTAAAACTTATATATTACGTACGTTTAAAACTATAATAATATTAAAAAGTTGAATTTTGTTTGTTGGATACGCCAATCAGAAAATAAATTTAAAATTATTTTTGTATTAGTTACTCTATTTATCGAGAAAAGCTATATATAGTCTATATAATATCACGTCAACCAATTTAATATAACTTACTGTACTTGCGTTAAAGTTACCTCGGGCATTTAGAAAATGTCATGTGACACAAATCTTAGTTTTACTGAACGGATTTAGATGAAACTTTACAGAAATGTAGCTTATATATCAGAATAACACATAGGCTACAATCTGTAAATATAAAATCAGCTTCACGCTGTATCCCGCACACAGCAGGGTAGGCAAAGGGAATCTAGTGTAAGACACTCCGCTCCCTACTTTCTATCGAATTCCGGAGGCATTGCGTGTTAAGTGGCTCAACGCCGCGCTTTGCCTCGACACCAGAGCGACTGGCCTCTATGTAAATATTTTGTTTATTATTTCATAATCCAAACTATAATTATATATTACAATAAAAACTGATTTTTAGCGGACAAAGTAGCGTTTGAATCGCTAGTCAAATCAAAAATATGAATTTAACTCAAGTGATTCTCAGGTATGTTAGAAAACTCGACACATAGCAACGTTGCGTCAAAGTTAAAACATCTTAAATTGTCAGATACGTACCTACAAAGTACGAATGCTAAATAATTCATGAGCGTGTATCTTGCTTACAGCTTCAATTTTTTCTGCGATCTAAAGGCGTGCCACACTGTCGTCTGTGATAGCGCGTTTATTTTTTATTTTATATATCTACTGTTTTGTTTTTGGTGAACGCAAATATAACAAAGAAATTTATCGAAATCTTTCGGTGTTAATATCACGCGGTATTCCGCATAAAAAAAGAAAGACAGAGAAAATTAAACAAAATAAAGGCAATGAGATTTTGGTGTTGAGATACTCAGTTCGCCACTTTCCAACCAGCTTTCGAGTATAAAAGCTCAGATTTGTCCTATACCAAAATAAAAAACTACAAATTTTCGGTAAAACTATTTGAATTAGAAATTTAAAAATTATCATTTTCGTCTGAAAATCATTATTGAGGCGCAGTAGAACATTTGACTGTTAACGCGACAGCTGCAGTTTCGATTTTTACATTTAATTTATTTTCATTTAATCTCTCTGATCAAAGTGTGGCGTCGAGTATTGCTAAATATGCAATGGCTCCTAAAAAGAGGAGAACGGAGTGTCTCTTGGTTGGTTACGTCGGTCTATCCTACTAAGAGAAAACGTGAAGCTGCTGCAAAATAAATAAAAAAATATTTAGTTTGTTTATTTTCTTTTTAACTTTATGCAGTCGGGGTTTTTGTTTTTTTTTAAATATTTTTTTTATATTTCACTTTTTTGTTAGGATTTATTATGTACCTTTTTATCATCACTTACCTTTTTGAAATCCTCGTATTGCGCTCTTGAATTTGATACCCATATTGTGGTATTCGTAACGTTTTTTTTCATTTAGTCCAATAGCGTCTCATGAAATGATTGTTTTTTTAATGTCACCTATTTAAAAACACGGGCTGCTAATACAAATTTAATACGTTCAGCGGTTTTGGAGATGTGATGTAATAAAGAATTACTATATATTATTATATTACATACATACACACATACAATATACGCGCGTAAAACATAACCCTTCTTTAGCAGTCGGTAATAATAAATGCTTTACATCTGAAAAGGTACAACATTTAAAAGGCTCACGTTTGAATAAGTCCAAGCTATAATATATTGTCGTTACACCGACGCGTTGTTATGTTTTACGACGCAACTCAAGTTATGATTTACACACGTTTTACAACACACGCGCGGTGTGATAACAACGATTGGCATAAAGGGAAGTACGCTGGAACTTATAAATTTAAATCTGGGTTTTTTTAGGATAATATATATATAAATATGTATAGAATGATACCAGTCGTGGCGCAGCGGCACGAAGTGTAACTGTAAAACCGACTGGTTGTGGGTTAAATTCTTACTCGAGCCAATTTATATTTTCATTTCTCCGCTTTGGTTGTCGAAGCTAAGAGCGGCGTTGAGTTCTGCCACTCAATACGCAATACCTCCAGATTTCGGCAGAAAGTGGAGAACGGAGTGTCTTAACACTAGGTTCCCTATGCCTACCCTGTTGTGTGCGGGATAGAGCGTGAAGCTGATTGATTTTTTTTAAATGTATAGAAGCCACGATGGCACTGTACTAGGGAACCAATTCGGAGAAATGAAAATATTTTTTTTAGTAGACCAATTGTGTCAACAACACGCAATTATTCAATTTTGTCTAGAAATTGAGGGGAAAGTAAAGAACGGACTGTCTTAATATTAGGTTCCATCTACATATGCGGGCTACAGATCTTGCCATATGCACGATATAGCGTGAAATCTGTTAATTTCAGGAATCAGGAAAAGAGGGAAACCTTTTAAGTTTGCATTTTACTGGTTTATTTAAAACTTTATATTTATTAAAGAGGCTTTTAATAAATAGATGCAGGAGTATCTAATAAAAACCGGTTAACGACTATCGCTATTTTTACACTCCCATATAATCTATTGGAATGGGAATTAGCACGAACTGATAGTGTCTAATCCAGAGACAATAACGTACGTGTGAGGCTTTCGAGGATTTACTCTGTTTATTTCTATTCATTTGCTGCATTATGTTATCAAACAATAAATAAATCAAATAGGATGTAGCGTGAGTCCTGGACAGAGCAAGGAAGGTAGAGGGAACCTAGTGTTAACACACTCCGTTCTCCACTTCCTATCGAATTAGAGGCATTGCTCGTCGAGTGACTAGACATTTTTTTTCTTTGAACTTGGCTTTTCCTTTGGTGCCAGAGCGAAGAAATAAAAATATCAATAATCATTACCCCAAGTTAGGATCGAACCCATAGCTGTCGCGTTAAATTCAACTCTTGTGCACCTACGCCACGGCGGCCTTAAAATATGAATTAAATTGAGAAAGATTTTTGAAGCAGTAGTGACTAGTAAGGGAAGCAGAGGAAGACCACTTTTGATCTTTGAGAACACAGTATAAATTATATTGGACAAAGGTCAGATAAAAAGAAGAAGGAGGTCTTCCTTTAAGGAATATAAAGTTAAAATAAAAAGTTAAATAAACACTAATTTAAAAGAGTATAGTAAGTTTAATTATATACTAAGTGTGAGTAACCACTATACGATCTCACCGGTTTCCAGGAGGCGCGGGTTCGAGTCCCGCTACGTTCAAATTTTCATACGTTTTCTAAATAATCACTATACGATCGTTCAATTAAAATTCAACCCATATTAATCTAGGAAAAGTGAAGCGCTAGGAACAAATAAATTAAGTAGTTTTTACATATAAATTTAATAATACAGAATTCTCAATTTCCAGGTAACTCCTCTCTTTATTTATTAGTGTTTTAACGTACTTAATTCCTACATAACATTTGACTCAAAATATTTTAAATTTTGTGATTAAATGTATTGAACAGATCTATGGTTAAAATGATAGCCGATGACCTTAATTTGAACATTCACTATGTTTAATCTTTCCAAAAAAATATTCCATTTCGCAACTATTATCGCCTGATTGAATGATTTTTTCTGTTTTTGTTTCAATGTGCTCCTCGTTTCGTTCGAGTAAATATTAAACATGTCATAATTAATACAAAATATTTTAAAATGATGAATTTAAAATAAAAATTTAATTTATTTTATTTATAATCAGCTTCACGCTGTATCCCGCACACAGCAGGGTAGGCAGAGGGAACCTAGTGTTAAGACACTCCGCAGAAAGAGGGGAGCTCTTTCTGCCGAATTCTGGAGGCCTTGCGTGTTGAGTGGCAGAACTCAACGCCGCGCTTCACCTCGACACCAGAGCGAAAAAATGGAAATATAAATTTAAGTAAATATTTCATCTCCTCGAACCACACTCGGAATCGAACCACAACCAGTCGGTTTTACAGTCACATTTTGTGCCACTGCGCCACGACTGGCCTCAAATAATTGGCATTTTTATGTAAGTAGATATACTTAAGATAATAATTAAGAATATAGGACTTAAGTATACATAGGTGTATAGAATACTTGTATAACAATATATTTACCTGCGTCAGTCCGTTTCTATTAGAAACACTGTGTGGTATAGTAATTCAATGCTCAGTCCAGAGCGACTAGGTACTAAGGATGACCACACTTTATATTTATTATGGAAATTAAGTTTTTTTTCTATGTGGTCTTAATTAGTTAATATTTTAATATTTTTTTATAGTTTCACGTTTTATGCCACATAGCAGGGCGGGCAGGACGTAGAGAAAAGAAGTCGAATATGTAATGAGTTTCGATCAATATACAGAGTAGAATACGCATACAGCAGGGTAGGCAGAGAGAGCAAAGGAGCGCAGAACATTCGAAATATTGACCGACTAATGTTCACTTCATATTTAAAATAAAGCCCAAATTTTAAACAAGTTGAACGCAGGAATAAGAAAGGCATAGACGACAAAAGTTTGTGGGGCATTGAAAGTAAAAAAAAACCTAGTGTTAAGACACTACGTTCTAAACCGCTGCCTCGACCTACACTCCGATGCCTCGACACCAGAGCGAAAAAATGACAATATTAAATATTTAATTTCCTCGAATGGGAATCGAACTCACAACCTGTGGCGTTCACAGTCACACTGACTGGCTTCATTTTTAATAATTTGTCCTTAAAATTTAAATATCATTGACACTGCAAGATTGATCTATCCATCTGAATATCCACTAACGTGATTGATAGGCGGTCTCCATTCAGCCTTATTGAAATTACATTTGCAATAACTTATTGAATTTATATTTAAGACTAGAGGGCGCGCGCGGCTTCGCCCGCTTATTAGGAGTGAATTCTAAAAAAACTACGAAACACGTGTTCAATAAAATATTTTTAACAGTCTAAATTTACATTTTTATAAAATCGGTGGCAATTTAAAGATTTTTCCATATAAACTTTCCACCCCTTATTTGAACCCTTAGGGGGTGAATTCTAAAAAACCATGAAACACGTGTTCAATTAAATATTTTTAAGAGTCTAAATTTCAAATTTTATAAAAATCGGTGCCGATTTTAAAAAAAATCCATACAAACTTTCAACCCCTATTTCATCCCTTTAGGGTTAAAATTTTTCATAAGTCGAAAAAGAAACAAAAAAAATATGCATGTCGAATAAAGAAACTCATCCTCCCTTTTTGAAAAAAAAAATCAGTTTCAAATAGAAAATATTTTTCATTAATTTCCTACTTAATCTAAACATACGAGTACTACAAAAAATGGCCGTAGTTTTCAGAACATTTAAACTCCCACAAATATTACAGGTTTCCAGTTGTGTATTTTAATATAAATGTGTGGAAGACAGTATTGTGGCTCCAACAATGCTGCTAGCTTAAATCATACACGACCCAAATCTCAACTTTTCTACATTTAAAACTTTTATTTGACGCTTGAGATTTCTTGAAGTGGCGTAAACAGAACGCAATTGCTCAAAATTGTTATAAATAATAATAAAAAAACATTATATATTATGTAGTGATCATTAATTACCATATATAGTATAAAATATAAATAAATAAATAAATCAGCTTCACGCTGTATCCCGCACACTGCAAGGTAGGCAGAGGGAACCTAGTGTTAAGACTCTCCGTTCCCTAGTGCCGAATTCTGGAGGCATTGCGTGTTGAGTGGTAAAACTTAACGCCGCACTTGTCCTCTACACCAGAGTGCAGAAATGGAAATATAACTTTAAGTATAATATTTCATCTCCTCGAGTGGGGATCGAACTCACGACCAGTTGGTTTTACAGTCACACTTAAAACACAAAAAAATAAACAAATATGATTTTAAGAAAATGTATAAAAATAATTACGTAGTAGGACTCTTGTTAAGTTTCGTCTTACAACATACGAGTACGATGTATAAAATCCGAGAAAGTGGAGAACGGAGTTTTTTTAAATATTTTAGTTAGAAAAAAGAAATAATTGGACTTTTCGTCTTATGTCCGAAAGCCTACTTAAACTTATAAATACTTATACTTACCTATACTAAATTTTCATTATTATGACATCAAAAATATAATTTTACTTTTATAAGAGTTGTATCTAGTATCCAATAATAAGCGAATATTTGAGAGGCAATAAAATATTTTATAGCAATAGATGTCGTGTCGCTTGGATCAAAATGAAATTGTAATGTAAGTGATCATTTTCAAATGTAATTTAATTTTCTTTTATATAAAACAATAAATAAATCAGCTTCACGCTGTATACCATTGTACACAGCTGGGTAGGCAGAGGGAACCTTGTGTTTAGACACTCCGTTCCCTACTTTCTGCCGAATTCTGGAGGCATTGTGTGTTGAGTGACAGAACTTAACGCCGCGCTTGTCCTCGACACCAGAACAAAGAAATGGAAATATAAATTTAAGTAAATATTTCATCTCCTCGAGTGGGGATTGAACCCACAACCAGTCGGTTTTACAGTCATACATCGTGCCCCTGCGCCAAGACTGGCCTCAGCTTTTTTTTATATTTCTACTATTATATAGAGTTTTGTGCAATTATTTATCACTATATTAACTTTTATTATCTAACATTATTTTATTTCGAAACTAGCTATTTTGTCCTTGTAGAGCGGTCCGATATATCTCGTAGTCAAGCAAAAAAAAATACCTGAAATTATTTAAGTCTTGCCCTCCTGACGGTAATTTTCAGTACCACCTCCTTTTTTTCTCCTAAAAATCCTTTTTTTGAATTCCTGCTAAAATCGTCGAGTAATCTGAACAGTAAGTTATAATGTGTTCTGAGTCACCTATACGTTATTCACGGAGGCATGAGATAGAATGTTTTCTTGAATATGATTAAGTCTATCCTTGATTAAGAAATTTATATTTTAGGCCAGTCGTGGCGCACAAAGTGTGATTGTAAAACCGACTGGTTGTGGGTTCGATTCCCACTCTAGGAGAAGATTTTTTTTTCAGCTTCACGATGTATCCCGCACACAGCAGGGTAGGCAGAGGGAACCTAGTGTTAAGACACTTCATCCTCCACTTTCTGCCGAATTCTGGAGGCATTGCGTGTTAAGTGGCAGAACTCAAGGTCGTGCTTAACCTCGACACCAAAAGAAATGGAAATATAAATTTAAGTAAATATTTCGTCTCCTCTAGTGGGGATCGAACCCACAACCAGTCGGTTTTACAGTCACACCTCGTGTCGTTGCGCCACGACTGGCCTCAATCCTGCTGCGTGTGCGGAATACAGCGTAAAGCTGATTTATTTTATTTATTTATATTTTTATTTTATTTTAAACATGATAATTAGTTGATCTCATAACTTTTGTATGTTCTATCAAGGTCCTTGCAATATGATACCATAAAGTCCCTGACGGTACTTCTAAGTCTTGGTACTAAAAAAAATAATTTTAGATACAGTAAAAATAAAAAAAAAATATATATGTGTTTATTTTTACCAGACTGATCAATATAACATAGTTCAAATAAGGATCTTTTAAAAATATGTATATTCCGGGGGAAACTTAAACGAAAATGGGTTAAATGATCAGTACCTAAACGTAAAGCTAATAACTGTCATTTACGTCAGTATCTATTACACTTTGACGAAGTAATTCATTTGGACGTTCACACACTTGCTACTGGCACCTCTCTAGAGGCGTCATCCGTCAAATTGACGTATTATACCATGATTAATAGTAAACAGACGTATGATGACAGTTTGAATCGCATAGTGTCTAGCGTATGGTGTAAGTTACAGTGGTGTTTTATTTTTTTTTTTTGTGAAAATATATTTATGAAATTTTATGAAATTTTGGAACTAGCGGGATTGGAACCCATTTGCATGCCCGTGGGAGTTCTAAGGATGACGCAGTTTCAGGTATCGCTGCGTTCAATTAAAAAAAAAAATATCAAAGTGTAGAATTAAAGTGTATTTTTTTTACTAATTTCGTTATTATGTGTGTGGTGAGACCGTCGTGGCGTCATTGCGGTGCCCGAGGAACGAAGTGCTTTAACACTACGTCCCTATTGTCTGCCTTGCTATGCGGGTAAAGACATAAAGCTGCTTTTTCACTATTATTTACAGAAGGTAGAAAACTTTTCCTCAACACACATCGTACCTTACTTTCTGTTCGTTTACTAAAATTGCTTGTCAAATGGGTGTCCCCATTACTGAAATTTTTATAAAACCGGTAAATGGAAATTACTCAAAACTTGCTTGCTAATAAGTTGTGAAAATGTCTTATCGCAGGGGCACAAACGTGTGACTGTTACTGCGAAAGATTGTGGATTCGATTTCCACTTGAGAAAATGTAATATTGAACATATTAATTACCTCGCTGTGGTTACGAGGTAAAACGTGGCGTTGAGTTTCCCCACTTAATACGCAGTCCCTCAAGAATTCCGCATAAAGTGAGATACGGAAGTGTCTAAATGAGAATGAATTTTCTTAACACTTCTTCTCAAGGTTCTCAAGATCCCTTTGACTGCTATGTGCGTAATTCAGCGTGGAGCTAATAAAATATTTGTATTGCAGGCTATCGTAGCGAAGAGCAGCTTCTGACTGTAGTAAACATTGAAGCTATGGGTTCGATCCCCACTCGGGCGAATTATTATATATATTTAAATTATTTTTATTTTCTCATAAGACTAAATGCGGTTTTACCAGAAGAACGTAGTGTCTTTACATAAATTGTTCTATCTTCCCCGCTATACTCTGGATACTATAAGTACAAAATATATTATTTTTATTTATTTATTTATTTATTTACACTTTATTGTGCACAATTATTCCTTAGGAAATAAAAGATATAAAAAGAACAAAGATAGAACAATTGACACACAAAAGGCGGTCTTATCGCTAATCAGCGATTT
>DWQW01008402.1:0-13996 GCA_018249695.1 Heliconius erato demophoon
AATATTTGATCTCCATCGTTTCTAATGTTAAGTTTATTAATAAAATTACTTAAAAACCTTTTAATTTCATTGAATTCGATGATAGTTCAAAACTGCCCCGTATATGTTCAAAGCTACCCCAGAAGGGAGGCAGCTTTGAACATTTGACTACTGCTATTAAAGTTGATATTGTACCTTTAACTTATATGTTTTTCTACATATGATGCTACGATTTTGTGGCACAATAGTTGGACTAAGCATTGTGAAATAGTGAAGTTAAAAACTGTAGAATTTTTAGATATGACATAAAGTGTAAAAATCGTTCGAATGTGCCCCCCTCTCCCCTATATAGAGTAAAATAACAATTCTTTGAAGCTTATTTTCATTTTTCCAACAATTCAACTTTCCTACAAAGGAAGATAGCTGATCAAAGTGAAGTGAGCTCTATAGACGTATGTTTCTTATGACATCTCTATATTTCATCTTTCATCTTCCAATTCATTACTCTCCACTGAACCGACAAACGTTATAGGACACGGAATCTATAAAACTTTGTAGCAAATGACTTATTGACCTGATTAAGGATACTTTTGTGAAAATATGTTTATTAATAAAAAGTGTTAAAGAATAAATATTACAAAATACATATAAGTTATACGGAATGGAGTGTCTTAACACTAGGCTCTCTCTGCCTGCTCTGCTTTGGGGTAAAACCGTAAAACTGATATATAAAATTTGTCAATATCTTAAAATGTTCTAAATGATAGATAACTTCTATTTTAAGGATTTTTTTCTCTCAAAAAAGAAAAACGGGACCGTCATAAAATCTTCTTGTTGTCCGTCTGTTAAGACTGTATAACTCGAGATCGCGTGATGGTATCGAGCCCAAATTAATATCATATATTCAAGCTTATTTATCAGATAACTTTTTACGTATAGTTATAATCATTGTCATATTTCAACTTAATTTATCTCTCAGATTAAAATAAAAAAAAAATGGTTAGCAAGACTTGCGAGTACTTCAAGTTTTAGATTTTAGAAGCAGAAACAAATTTCCTAGAGGCATTTACGGCACCACAGAACGAGTTAAACGACGGAGCTTGCTTTGTGCACTGAAATTTTGTAAATTAAGTTAACCTATTAGTAGCGGACTGTCTTACATATTTTTAAAAAGAAAAGTTTGGTATGAGTGATTTATAGTAGGTATATATATATTTGAATGTATTTATAATTATTATAATTTAAAAAGTTTTTTAATATAAAAATGTATTATCAAAATTAAAAATGGAGTCATTTAACGCTACTTCATTAAAATATAATTATTGTGTTTATATCTGTAGCGGTAGGATAAAATTACATTTAATTATTAAGTAACATTTCTTTTATTTGTTTTATTGCACATATATACCATGAATGTGTCAACAAATAAAAAATATATAGATATGTACATATATGTAATTTATAGATTTGAACCTGAATTAAAAAGTTACAAACTATATTACTATAGTTATAGTAATATAGTTGTATACTATTACCATTGCAATTTAAAATTAGGAACCATATATTAATTGTCTATACTAACATAGTAGAAGCCACAAAAACAATTAGCTACCTCTTGTTTTATATTGAGGCTAAGGTGTATAAATTTCCATCGTCTTTGTGGTCAAAATACTTATTACTGCGTCAGTACAATGGGGAGAGCTTAAGGAACAAAGGCTCCAGTACAATAGATGGGTAGCATCAGTTATTAGTGATTACACGTTTCATGGGCCTTGACTTAGAAATCTTGGCTTGAAAATTTTCTTGCCTTGTAATCAGTTTTCAGTTTCGTAGTATTGTTTTTATTTTTAGTTTAGCGTGAAGCTTAATCACGCTGTATCCCGGATATAGCAGAGTAGAAGGAACGAGCCTAGTATTAAGATACTTCGCTTCCCACTTGTCACCGAAACCAGAGCGAAGAATTGAAAATATTATAATTAATATTAAATACTTTATTTCTACGAGTGGGAATCGAACCCTCAATCTGTCATGTTCACAGTCAAACGCAACTGGTGCCCATGTGCCACAACTGACTTCAAAATTCTATTTCTTTTAGCAATAGAACATCCTTAAGAATTTATAATAGATTAGATGTACATTGCCGGAATATTATAATCATTACCAAATAAGTGATCATATTACCAAATTTATGTATGAACTTGATATGAATAATATCTATTCTTAAGCTAAATAAAGTAATAATTGACATATTCTCGTTTAAGCTGACTGAATAATTAATAAACCCTGTTGGGTGTGAAATCAAAATCATATTCGACGCTATGAATATCTTGAAATGAGCGTATTATGCCGCCGGCGTGTTGATATATCGCTATACTTTATATAGAACGTGACGGGAGAAAGGTTCTAACGTGCCATAATAACATCCGGAATCCAGATAACTGACATTTTTTTCTAGTACAGTAAATCAAACTATTAATACTATTTTTTGCAGCATAGCAGGGTAGGCTTCCGGGAGAGTGGGAACCTGGGAACCTAGTGTTAAGACGCTCCGTTCTCATTAAGACACTTCCGTCCCCCACGTTCCGCCGAATTCGGGATGCATTGCTTGTTTAGTGGCGAAATTAATCGCCACGTTTTGCCGCGCCGCGAGCAAATTAAATTATTAAATATTTCATTTCTTCGAGTGGGAATTGAACCCGCAACCTATCACGCTTACGATCGCACGCTTGTTAAAAATGTTAATATGTTAATGGCAATAAAATTTTATAAAAACGTGAGAATCGAAAAACCTGTCACTATGGGTATAGAAGTACTTAGTATATACAATGAATACGAAGAGCGGACATATACATTCTCCAGTTATATACATAAAGGTATAAGAATATTTCATTATAAGTTTCAGTTAGGTTAGTCTCGTTCTTGGGGAGTCGACTCGACGTGAGTTCCCGAGCGCGCCGTAAATATAATTTTATGATGCTTATAAACGTACCAGTATATATGAAGAATGCGCGTTATTTGTAGTCCATCTACTCGTGTGAAGCTTTTATAGAGAAATAAAATAAATATAACGTATTTGATTGTTTTGACGCTATTGTACGTACGTATGTGCTCTATATTAGGGAAAAGTTAGTATACTTTGAGATTTGATCTTGTTTTTTAAGCTTCACGCTGCATCACGCACCCAGCACGGTCAGCAGAGGGAACCTGAGAACCCAGTATCAAGACACTGCGTTATCCATTAAAACACTTGACTAATACTGTATACCTAAGTTAAGTTATTGCCATATATAACCATAAAAATAAAACTATTCTTTATAGATATTCTTCATAGATTACTACAACAGTTTCTGAATTAATAAATAAATACCACAGGAAAAATGTCGCATGTGTTATGTTATGTATTAATGTTATTACAACATTAATACATAACATATACAGAATTTTATGTATTACAATGCGTAGTGGCGCAGGGGCACAACCGCGTGATTGTAAAAGCGACATGGTGTAAGTTCGATTCCAATTCAGAAAAATGAAATATTTAATATTTTCATTTCTTCGGTCTGGTGTTAAGTCAAATCGTGTTAAGTCAAAGTAGTGGCGCAGGGGCACAACCGCGTGATTGTAAAAGCGACATGGTGTAAGTTCGATTCCAATTCAGAAAAATGAAATATTTAATATTTTCATTTCTTCGGTCTGGTGTTAAGTCAAATCGCGGCGTTGAATTCTGCCACCCCTCCAATCCTCCACCATGCCTCCAGAATTCGGCAGAAAATAGGGAACGGGAACGGTAAACGTAACACTACGTTCTCTCCGCCTACTGCTACAACAATTGCTAAACTTATAAATAAATACACACGAAAAAAATATCGCAGTAAATTAATACAAGATAAATAGAATTATAATATTTTACGCAATTGATCTTCCAAGAACTCGATGTATCGTACATCCGAAGCAGCTGAGTAAATAAGGAATAAGGCGGCTATCATCGTAAGTGGACGAAGAGCAATCGTGAACTCGGGGCTAGGGTTGATATCCGAGGCGTTTCAATTTCGTGTTATTGTGCTCCTCCACGGCTTCTTTATATTTTCCTTTGTTTTGTCTCGTAAACCTCTCGATAAGCTCATATAGGGTTCTAATATATTAGTACTGAAACTCCTATTGCAGGCAAGGATAACAGATAATCTAGTAACACGTGAAATATATGAATGGTGAAATATGTTTTTGTTTTTTTTGTGTTATTTTACAGTACACAGTACATTTTACAGTATTTTGTTTATCACCTGCAGCATCAATCGTTATCTGGTGGTAATAACTAAGGGCACTTACGCTACTAATAAAACATAGGTTACATATCTTATAAAGCTTCACCGTTTTTGCTACATTTTTCACAATTATTTAATATCTTTTGTTCGTAGCGTGTAAGTCGTGGCGTCACGCACTTTTCTTAATAAATTGTCTACTTAACCCATTTTTTTGTATCAGGAGTTCCTGAGACAAGCGCATCTGCATCAATCTCTTCAATCTTCTTGCCTATTGTCTATATAAAAAAAACGAACCCAGCTTCACACTGTATCCAGCACACAGTAGGGTAGGCAGAAGCAACCTTTCCGTTCCCCACTTTTCGCTGAATTTTGGAATAAATATTTGAATAGATATTTTATTTCCTCGAGTAGGGATCGAACCCACAACCAGTACCGTTTACAGTCGCACTTTGTGCTCCTGCGCCATTGGCCTCAAATTTATTATCTATTTCTATCTATTTTCTATATTTGTAAATGTATTCACCAGTAACGTGTGCAATGTCTTACGAGTAGGTATGTTGATTTAACATAACGGAAATTTGACATGATGAAGTATGAATTGAGATACAAATGAAGAGTACTTACTTCATTCCCCATTTTTTGCTCAATATTCTATATATTGCATATTGAATAGCGGAACTCAACGCCGCGCTGCTTTGTACGTATTCTGCTATGTGGGATACAGCGTAAAGCTAAAAGAATATAAAGTATCTTCTTAAGCGTCTTTAACATCAAAGTACAAACATACACTGTACAAAAAATATAACATTAAAAAGATCTGAAAGGAGGCAAAATTACACGCGAAGTGAACTCATCGCTCGCGTGTCAATATGTTATTTCACCCTTTACAGAAGACAATTTAATTTCGAAAAAAGCGCCTGAATACTTATTGAGAAATAAAAACCGGTTAAGTGCGAGTCGGTCTCGCCCAGCTAGGGCTTCCGTACCGATTTCAGGATTTTAGATCAACGGGAAGTACAACTTGTAAATGTTGGCAAACTTAAATTTGCATATGCTCATATTTTGTATGAAATAAATATAATTTATAATTTGTAATATGTTTTGTTTTTAATGAAATAATAATAAACTTTCCCATTTCGGATTTTTTCCCTTATTTGTATTGTAAATTCTGACTTCGTGCCAAATTTCATAATTGTGGGTTCACGGGGAGTACTCTGAAGAGAGAATAGCTTTTAATTACGAATATCATACAGAATGTTCATATCTTTTGATTACGATGACTAAGGAGCTTGATTTTTTTCTGTGCTTTAAGGGAGACCATACACTTAAATGTTTGATATTAATTTCAGCTTGATACCTTCACACAATCTTGACATTACCGACTAATGCTTTGACAGACAGACAATAAAGTATTATAAGGGTTCCGTTTTTACGTTTTGAGCTACGGAACTCTAAAAACAATGAAATCCGTTTTATTTTTAAATACATTTTGATAGCATCATTGAGTATGATAGGTTTTTGTCATTTATTTTTTTACTTATTCGTTTTTTACTCAACTCAACTCTTTTTACTCAAGTATTTTTAGGATAACATAGTAACCAACGCTTAATATTACGAATTTTTAAACTTACTAGAGTTAATTTTAATATAATTATAAAAATATTAAAAATATTCTATTAACATTTATTTTTTTGTAAAGACTGAACAAAGTAAACTTCAATTAAAATCACGTTGAAAATAACAAAAGAAGTAGCTCCTTTCAAGATTTCTTCTTAACTCATAAATTGATTCAGCGGTTTAGTCGTAAAATAACAATAGATAATTAATTTTAGCTATTTGATTATGTTTTCAAATACTATAAAATCAATGTGGAATGTAAAGAAATATTTTTTATGGTAATATTTTTTTTAGCTTTACCCTGTATCCCGCACACAGTTGGGTGCCCAGAAGGAACTTAGTGTGCTAAGACTACATCTTAACACACTCGCATACTCTTACTAATAAAACGAAAATATTAAGTATTTCATTTCCTCCAGTGGGAATCGAACCCACAATCTGTCGCGTTTACAGCCACACGCTTGTTCCCCTACACCACGACTGGCCTCTGACTGCCTGACTTATACTTATTAGTTATATGTATCTAGTATTTTATTCGACACAAAAAGCAATAACCATTACATGTTATTTATTATATTTTAAATATTTTCATTCTCAGTTTTCATCATACTACAAAAGCCACAACTTCTGCAATTTAATTTATTTTAGGTATAACATAACCTTTAATGTCTACTAGAAATCAAAATACAATTTCTCTTTTGGATCTAATTTGATTTGCAGATAAGAAATCATATCTATGTGAAAGTATAAAAAAGCAATAGACTTCTATTTAATTTCACGTATTACGTTACTGCTTCACGCTCGCGAAGTTGAATTACCATGAGCAGGAGTATATCGTGAAGTATTATGCTTGTGAATATTTATTATAATTTATGTACGATTGAGCAGAGGCCAGGAGTGGCGCAGGGGCGTGTGACTGTAAATGTGACAGATTATGGGTTCGATTTCTACTCGAGGATGTGAAATATTTCATATTTTAGCAATAAGGAAATGTCCTCAGTTTGGTAATAAGAAAATGAGATGGAAGGCGTACCGTTTAGTTCCGCCACTCAACATGTAATGCCTCCAGAATTATGCGGAAAGTGGGGAACGGAAGTGCCTTAATGGTATTGGATATATACACTAAGTTCCCAGGTTCCCTCTGCCTACTTTGCTTTGTGCAGGATACAACGTGAATGAAAACAAAAATCTGGAGTTTTAATGACCTAATTATACATTTAGGGCACGCCAGTGGTGTTAATTAATTTTATTATTGTCTTTAGATTTTCGTACCGAATAAGCGCGAGTCGGACTCGCCCACCGAGGGTACAAAAAATGGAGGTCTCGAGATTTTCTGAAATTCAAGCTTAGCTTAGCCAGAGCCTTTTTATCTGATACTTCACTTGAACTAGCCTAGGATTTAATACCAAACTAAGGCTTAAGGCTATTATTTTTTAGGACTTAACCACAAATTTATAGTTTTTTTAGTACAGAAGAAGCAACTTAGAGTACACAAAATACAAACAACTGTTTTAGCACTTAGATAAACCTTTTCGCAAGCACGTTTCATCTAAATTATATCTATTCATCACCGCCCGGTCGGTCGGTCTACTTCACCTTTGTGGAAAAATGTTTCGTACAAACCTCAATGCGCCATTTTATTCTTGACCCTTACAGTTGGGAACAAAGGGCTGAAATTTTAAGGTTACAGTCATTATATTTAATTAATAATGACAGATAATTCTTTGAATTACTTTTAATTATTTATTTATCATATTTCTCATGAATATATATCATTATGTATATACAATTAGAGAAATGTTTCTAATATGTTAATTTTGTTAATACAACAAAAGCGCAAAATGAAAAATAAAATATTTTCCTTAGCTATTAGCTATTTTAATATTTCCTAAAAGCATATTAAAAAAATATACGACTAACTGAATACATATTATATGTATAAGTATTATTTCCTTATTAGTCCACTACAACCAATTCCAAGTGTTTTCTTTTCCTTTTTTGTAGACACTACGATCAATCTATTTTTTTCTGTATTTTTCTATCCGTAGTCTCCAGTATCTTAAAAGTATTCTCATAAATCAACCAAGGTCTCTGAAGCAGCGTGCCTTTGCCTACTAACCAAGAATTTGTATTGGAAACATAAAAACAATTAATAAACATCGGTTAGTTTGTTAAACATTAATCCTATAACAGTAACAATAGGCTTATTTTATTATTAAACCACAGTACAAATGCTTGGGTGAAATTTAAACAAAAACTACTGTTTTTAAAACTTGTTTGATATTTGAAAACTTTTATTATTGGATATCGCCGCTATATTTTATACTGAAAAACTGAAGCGATAAACTGACTGGATTTTGCTAATATGTCACGGAATCTTGTGATTTGTAGTTTTTATGTTGAAATACGATTAAACTGTAATATATATTTTGTTTTTTAAGCAAACTATATTTTATATTTTATAGAATTGCAATTTATTTTATATAGTAGTCACAACTAAGATTGCTTAAATATTTATTTTTTATGACTACAAATTTGATATGTATGTATATAATAATCAAATTTAAGGACCAGCCTAGCCAACAACATCGAAATGAAAGAACTGTATAAAGAGAAAATATTCGGATTTTCTTCAATAAAAGGTCCACCTAACTCGTTAAGTAACACTGTGTGTCACTTAAGCTTTTTGCTTAACGCTTTTAGTAGAACGGTTAAAGTGGTTTTTTGTTAATATATTCGGGTCGGTCTAGGATTACTACCTTCACAACGTATATTGTCACATACATATGCGACAATATCTTCTATCTATTCTACAGAATTAATGAGTAAAATAAGTTAATAAAATATAATATAATTAGTACAAACATAAATGAATATTAAGTGAACACATAATCTGAGGCCGTCGTGGCGTAGAGGCAAAAGAATGTGACTGTAGAAGCGACGATTGGGAGTTCAATTTGCACTTGGTGGAATAAATATATAATCTTTTCATTTCATCGCTCTGATAAGGAGGCAATGCGTGGCGTTGAGTTCTTCTACTCAATACGCATTGCCACATGAAATCGGCAGAAAATTGGGAACAAATTGCCTTAACACTAGGTTCCCAGGTTCCAGGTTCCCTCTTCCTACTCTGCTATGTGCGAAATACAGCGTAAAGCTATAAAAAAGAACGTATAATAAAAATTGTGTTCACTTAAAAGATTTAAATTAAAGTATATGGCTTGTTTATATGTATGTACATAAATTGTGTACGGAATTTCCTTTGTCATTACAATTTCAAGCAGCATTTACGCAGTTACTGGACCTCGGCACAAATCTCCCCCGAGGGACTTCTTGTGCGGGACATCAATCAGAGGGTGGTGGCTCTCTTTTGTTACAGAAGAAAGTACCATTTCAATGATAAAGATAAAAGGGAATTAACTTAAATAATAATGAATCATTAAGCACTGTGTACATTGTGTAATACAAAAGTTAATGTTAATATTAAATAGCGAACATTAAACCGCGCTTTGTATAACCAAAATGAGGAAACTATTTTTTACATTACATAAAGTGTGCAAGCAGAGGATTCTCAACCAGACCACAAAAGCGTCCATTTCGTGATATTTTGTACGGAAAATGATATTAATAAGGTTTATGAATTGTATAAATTATAATTAATATGACTACACGTAAGCATTCCTTATTTTATTATTCCAATATTAAGAAAATTTTATATTATTTTTTATAGCTTCTAATTTAATTCAAATTCATTTCTTTCAATGAGTATATTGAATGAAATGAAAAGACGTTATTTTCTCATCTTCTTGTCAACAGTCAACTGGACCTTGGGCAGTGTTTAGTATGCGTCTTATATCGCTACCCTGTGTGCGATGATATCCTCCACAAGATTAAACGCGGATATAAACATATTTTTCTATATTAGATTTCGGTTATAAAAAATAAAGGCGTATAGTTTTTTTGATTGAGTAAAATATATTTGTTGTGAAAAATATAACAGTTACAAATATACAAAAATGTTATATACGTCTGCTAATACCTAATTAAAAAATATCATAATGATATATATAAAAAAAAATATCGTGTAAAGTTTGATTATATCGTTTGACCAATCACGATTTACGTTACAATCCATCCATCCATCAGTTTTTCGAAGTCCACTGCTGGACATAGGCCTCCCCTAATGCTCGCCACTCCGCCCGGTTCTGCGCCCTCTGAATCCAGCGGATTCCCGCTGTCTTCTTTATGTCGTCGGTCCACCTGGCTGGAGGGCGGCCTGTACTCCTTTTGCCGAGACGTGGTCGCCATTCGAGGACCTTTCTTCCCCATCGGTCGTCAGTCCTCCTGACAATATGGCCTGCCCATTGCCACTTCAGCTTGCAGATTTTGAGAGCTATGTCGGTAACCTGCGGTACGTTACAATACGTCCACTAAAATACAATAGTTCAAAATATACGGAACTCTTTATGACACTAGACTAGAGTATTTTTAACATTTTTAAAGTGTTATTCCACATTTAGGAAAAAAAAAAATATTTAGAAAACGTATAAAAAATTGAACGTAGCGTCCAGAAGGTTCGAGTCCCGCTACGTTCAATTTTTTATACGATTTCTAAATAAGTAGTAGAGTAGTATTTAATATATTTCTACATATGTATATAAAGTCTTCCGTTACCGATTAACTGATAAAACCAGTGGATTTGGACTGGTGTCATTTGACATGAATTGGAAAGTGTAGGGGAGTACTCTTCACTTAATTTCTTCTATAAATTCGTACAAAAACGGGAAAATAATGGGATTTCCAACATTATCACTTGAAGTTCACGCTAAAACGCTGCAGGTGACGACTACACTAATGTATCCCTCATGTAGGAGGGCATTGCGTGTTGAGTGGCAAAACTCAAGGCTGCGATTTGCCTACCCACGTCTGGCCTTTAAATATTGATAAATGAATAATAATAATGATCATAATCAATTTTTATAAAATTATTTGACTTATCCAGCATCTCTATGTTAGTGTAGGGTCTCCTTGAATTTCCGATTAACTCGTTCTCGAAGGCAGTTCATGATTTTCGAAAGGTCGAGAGCTAAGAATGACGGTTGAATGCAAATCTTTTGGTTCGTATTTTACGTATTGCGGTTCCAATGTGGAGTTTTACCTTTTTACAACACACAGACACGTAAATAGTTACGTATATACGTAATTATATAGATAAACTTTACGAGTGTGCCATAATTTAATTACCGCCCTGGAGCAGACAAGACGCAATCCATTAAAAAATCAGCGGAAGTGGCCAATGGATTGAATTAAGTCTAGGTTAATCTGACTTTTATATTCTGCGGGATACAGTATGAAGCTGAAAAAAATAATAATATAAAGTATATAATTTTCAGATTTTTTTTTATCCTAAACAACATTACTGACACGTAGGTAATTGATAATAAAATTTGCGCCATACCTTTTATTGGTACTTATACTTACGTGCTACTATACGAGTATGTCTGTATCGTTTCTATCAAAAGTAAATGATCGATGAGATGTGGTGTATCATATCGAGAGTGGAAATGGTTCGGAATATATCGGCAAGTAAGTCTACAAATATGTGTATAACGTTCGATATAACAGGAGCGATCAACCGGTCTGTGGGTGAGCGACACTTTTAAAAGCAATCAATCAACACAATCTTCAAATTAATCGAGGTAACTTGCCTTATATTCTATACAAGAGGCTCGCTCGCGGCGTGGCCCGCTTCATCTATACATTTGTTTATTTATTTTTCGGAAAAAAGTTTTTGTATTCTGCAGCATTATTATTTAAAAAACAATGTCTATGTATTTAAAAAGAAAACTGATTTTTATTTATGAACCGATAGAAATAAACAAACAGTAATTGTTAAGGGAAGCTTACCAAAATATATTATTAATATAACATTCTGATTTCACTTATTCATGTTTAGATGTTTACTCAAATTTTACGCAAAACTACTGAACGAATTGAGATCAAACTTTAAAGTATTAAAACTTATACATTAGAATAAATAACACTAATAATGTATAATTTGGGTATAATACAACAATAAATTTAAACACGCGAAGCCGCATTTAGGTAGCTATTTATTTATATAAAAAAAATTAACTATCTTTCCCATCTAATTCTTTAAAAGCAACTCTAGTTACCCTGAAATCTATATTGATAAGTAGAGCTTAAAATATAATTTCTAAGACGGAAAATATAGTACTGCACCGTTATAACTCGCTTCGTTTGGTAATAGGATTCTTTTGTATTGAACAAGTATAAAACGATTAAGGCCGGAGGAAGTAGGTATTATATATATCGGACATGGAGTACGTTTGACATCCGCTCTAAGAATTATGTCTCTTTACTTGAGGGCGGAAATTGTATAAAGAATGTAAAAATAAGGGAAATTCATTTTAACAGTGTGAAAGTGACACTATCGTGGTGCAGTAGGGATGTGTTTGGTTGTGGTTGGTATGTGAGGGTTGTGGATTCGATCAGATTTTTTTAATCTGGTCTAATGATAGAAAGTGTAGTGTTGGATTCCACCGTCCATTACGCAATTTATAGATACCGCCATATTAGATGGCGGATACGACTTCGGAACGGATAGGATGGGACAATAAATCACATGCGTACCAATGAGTATACATACATATATCAAAAATATAAAAAATAAGCTCGTAAAATAAAACTAAATCGTTGTAAACCATAAATAATTATAAAGAAATAATGGAATATACAAAATAAAAACCGGTCAAGTGTGAGTCAAAGTTACCCACCGAGGGTTCTGTATTAATTTTAATGGATGGATTGTGGGTCAACACGATGTACATTGTACAATTTAAGTTTACAGGCGTATGTACTCATTCTGTACAAAAGGAAATACAAATGTAAGTTTGTTTTTTTTTTCAGTGTAATACCCAAAAATGTTTACTTCTCGGTCTTTTCTTTTATTATAGTCACTTTGTGCCAAGTCCCAACTGTAGGACTGATTTAGAAGCTTAATTTTTTTTGCACTTTAAGAATATTTAATATATATTATATAATTTCAGGTTGCTACCTCCGAGTGATGTGGACAAAACTGGTCTTGACAGGCGGACATCAAATTTATTCTATAAAGGTCTTTAGAGAAACTGAAGCCTAAAAATGGACAAAGAAAATAACAAAGCTATCGCTATGACTCTAAGAAAACCATTTGAACGATCGAGCAAATCTACATTCTACTATATTTTTATATTATTAATAAAATTTTCTGCCAATAAAGCTGTGAGGTAAAAAATTAACAAGACATGCAAATTCGGACGACTGGGTTTTATTCACCAATTTTTGCAGCTTTCCAAGCTTCACTTGACATATTTTCCTTTAAGTTATTAATTCATTCATTGAACCGATCGTCGACGCTATTAGACACGAATATGTGAATATTATAGCATAATACAGACATTATTGTGTATATATATTACAGTAACAGTTTTTCTTTGAGGAAATTTTACTCTTTTTTTAGCTTCATTTTTCTGTACAGTAGAGCATGTAAATAAAATTAGTTTAAACATTTTTAGCCTGCTTCAATCATTTATCCAATGGACAATCAAACTATCCTTAACCTTCCAAGTCAGATGCTGCGCGCCACTGCTTTTGTTTTTTTACCTCCACTCTGAATCCTGCACACAGCATGGTACGTATAGGCAACTTGGGAACCTATTGTCCATTTCCCATTAAGACAACTCTCTACAATTCTTGTTGAGTGGGGAAAGTCAACGCTGCTCTTTGCTGCACCAGAGCGAGGAAATGCAAATATAAAATACACCATTCCACCAAGTGAAAATCGTACGACGGCCTCAGATTTAATATGTTTTACTAAAAATCATAGAAAAATATGACATATGTACATACATATTTTACCTAAAGCCGTCTAGGCATACTACCATGTGGCATAAACACATAATACCCACACTCCATAGTACGTAGCAGGTAGTAGGTACGGGTAGACGGTGGTCGTTATATATAATGAAGTGTCGCTGTTCGCGTCTGATCTCGCTCAAAGGCGCAGGTTAATGAAGGTACGCTCCCGTCCTACTTTCCATGCCGTGATTTCTTTTTACTGAGCCAAGCACAAACAC